>JAQPZY010001682.1:9332500-9520000 GCA_029931535.1 Margaritifera margaritifera
GATACAATGGATATATCAGTCTTTTTGTGTCTGACGATTTGGGGACTTTTTGGCCGGTAATTAGAAATCCCATGTTAAAAAAAACATTCTGTCTTGTCATTATTGATACACGGCTGAGTAATTCAATTAAGTCACAATATCCCACCTGTACATTCGTAAATCAATTTACTCGGGTAATACTTCGAGCTTCATTCGAGAACAGTCATAAATAAAACATATCCATCTTTTTCTCGCGATTGGGTGCAAAACATTGTCGCTAGCCCATACGTGAACAGCAATATTAATATAAATAAGCAAAAAGACTTAGTATACGTGTTCAGAGCTATAATACAGAAAATTAATGACTTTATAATGATTGTTTTTTTTATAAAAAAAGTATGAAACCTTTTACACGTGTACTCCACACTCTGTGCTCGGGAGACTACATATCCTTTGCATGAACAATGACAAATACTTACAACAAATACCACAGGTATATCTGCAGTGATGCCGGAACACGTTGTTGTTGCAGTTACGGTCTGAAAGAAGTCCTCCCAAAAGAGATGTATCCTCATGACAGTTGTAGCGATGATCATCTGTACAAAGGGTTGTAACGTGTGTTACAGGATGATAAGCTTGCGTGGTTGTAGTATCCGTCGTTGTTGTCACGGTTGTCATGGCTGCAATTTAAATGCTTGAACATATTACGTGTTTTTCTCCATTTTTTGTCTTTTAGAATATCAGCATATATTGAATGCACATATACATCTGCAGCCATCAAGGGAATGTATTCTACTTACGATCCCTCAGAAATATCATATCAATAAATGATTTAGAAAAATACGTACATAGGAATATATAATGAATGTATGCATACATACCTATATGATATATGTATTCATATATATGTATTTATGAATAAATAAATGTTTGTATACGTATAATAGAGAGATAAATACATACATATAAAAGTCTGGAGAATATTCATATCTGCTTGCATTTCCTTGAATTGTCCTTGCTTCTTCAGCTACTGTTATTGTTGCTGTTTTTATTACTCCATTAAAACACATTGTTATTGCTGCTAATAGTACTACCACTTAAAAGTAGAAACATTAATGTATTGTGTCTTCAGCAACCTGTTTAACACATGCATGACATCTTAGTTCTATCATACCAACTCCCTGAGGCACCTCTGTCCGTCTGTCTGTCTGTCTGTCTCTGTCTCTGTCTCTGTCTCTGTCTCTCTCTCTCTCTCTCTCTCTCTATATATATATATATATATATATATATATATATATATATATATATATATATATATATATATCGCAAACAACGGTATTTCCAGATGCAAGGGACCCAAAGTGATCACGTTTTTCAGAGACTAGTAGGTCATATATGACGAGACACAAGGGCACTAGAAAATTTAAAATGATTCTCTGATTAATTCCAATTACTTCTATATCTTACTGTCATATATAACCTGTTACTGGTTCACCGCCAATATATGCAAGTGATCACTTACCTTACTACTGCATACAAACAAAAAACACTAGTCTGTCACGAGATCACTTCCTCTACTACTGGATTTTTAGAGATGTGGTCTCGGACTCTCCTATACCTTACTCCAGAAATACTAGCATACTAACCTGCTATTAAAATCGTACTACTGATTTAAATGAATTAATAAAATGCAAAATTTGTGGTACTTCAAAATCAAAACAATAAGTAATTTGAAATTCGTTGCACAAGATAAATGTTGCAGCAGAGCTACACTGTGATAAACTCGACAGTTTTCAGAGAAGTGATTAAGATATTCAACTAGTTTAACATAAACGCAACAATCTCGGTATCAAGAGAAAATGTGTATTAGTTTACAAGCTTGTATGGTATTACAGTGTGGTGAAACTTAGTTGCGATACAAAAAAATATGCAAGCTATAAAAAAGAATTTGACCTGCCTATTTCAAACATCAGAAAAGCTATAATGCAGTCTTTCAGGAAAGATGCCGATTTACAGATTACATTCAGTGAAAAAAATCGTGCTGATATCGAATGCGAACATACTTCTGCAGCCAGATAGCAAGATGACGAAAACTGCGTAGTACGAGAAGTGATTCAATTACGTATTTAATGTGGATAAATACACAAATTTGCATTCGGCTAAATTTACCGCACAACTCGAAGATCTCACCAATGTTACCAGGTCAATATACGACGATTCATCAAAAATAGAGATAGAATTTGTGGAAAACAAAGTTAGATTCAAAACAGCACATGACGACACAGTGTATGGAATAATTGGTTTTAATCTATTATTGGAATGGCAAACTGTGACATCCATCTGAAATCATTCATATGTTTAAAAGGATTGAAAAAAGGTTGCAAATGTTTTGAAAATATAAGTACCACTTGTAGATGGATGTTCTGTTGGCTTGTTGATCACGTCAAAAGACAATTTGTCATGTGTAAAGTACTCTCTGGATATGTTTATACCTTGAAATTGCGAAAGTCGAACTTTTTGCAGAGCTAGACAAAGAGTAGCATTTAAGGCATCTATACTACAAATATGAAAATACAATCACTTTCACAAACATTGATCAGTTGTGGGAACAAATTAAAAGTGACAAAATTAAAATAAAAATTGCTGAATTGAAAGAATAGTTAACTGAACAATCTACATAAACGCTGCACAAGTAAGCAAGAAAAAGTTTCCCTACAAAAATCAACGTTAACAACGTGGACAAGCGATGCCAAGCAGACATTGTTAACATACAAGCGTATGAAAAATACAACAATGATTACAAATATATTTTGATAGCGATAGGTTTTTGTTTCAAGATACAGATAGGCTCATTGAGGAAAAACATAAAAGGGTGATGACATACTCAACGCTTTCACAGACATATTCAAAGTCAGAAGACCTGGAAAGTTACAGTTTAATGAGGGAAAAACGTTTTACAACAAAATAGTAAAGAATGTGCTCGACAAGAAAACACCGATTACTTTTCAACCTATTCAGACAATACAGCATCAGAAGTTGAAAAGTTTAATAGAAGTCTGAAGACTAGAATGTGGAAGTATTTTGTTCAATATGAAACCAAAAAATTGCATAACCTTTCACCAAAGATAATTGAGAGATAAAATAAAACTCCTCAACATTAATAGACATGACTCCATTTGAAGCGTGCATGGAAAACTAAAGGTCAAAAGTATGGATCAATATATTCGGTTATCTGACAACTGATACACAAGGAACTGCAAAATTCAAAATTGATCTCACAGTCAGAATTTCAAAATATAACTTTATACAGAAAATTTTCAAAATCAGACAAGCAATACTTTGTAATCCTGTTGTTTACAAACTGGAAGACTTGAATGGAGAGGATATAGAGGGCAAATTTTTTAAGCAAGAGTTATCTCTGTATGACAAACAGTTGAAAAGATTTTGAAGACCAGTAGACTGCTAGAAAAAAGTATGTACTCGTGAAATGGACCGGATATGATGAATCGTTAAACAGTTAGGAACCAGCAGAAAATATTATTCCTCTAATATAAATGGTGGAATCGCAATACGTAATCAGCAGTATCAAGCAACAAAATAAAAAAAGTGAGTTTTTAAAAGATAAGGTGTTTATAATATGTGACAGATGTTGAAAAAACAGTGCTTTGGAAAATGAGGGAGTAACAACCTGCACGTCATGCGAATTTGTACTGATCGTGAGTCCAGAGGAGAAAAAGTAACTACATTCAACAACATCGCAGTTAAACAGCAAATTGGTACACACGAAAAACGAGATAAGGCTACTACAATGTAGGTAATGCCCTTTCAAGCCAATAATTAATATTACATATGAAACAAAAAGAGACAATATTCAAGAATATGAAGTTAATTAAAAAAACTTTCGAAAGAGCCGAAAAACAAACACAAGATAAAAGATTACATGCTGATCAATAAGATTTTAAACAAGATAAGAGACAATGAAAATCATAGGTAGATTTAAATTTTTCTCCAACTTCATTGAAACAAGACATAGCAGCGAGTCACTCAACTACTGAATCACCTATGCATTTTTCCCAGATAAACATTTTACCACATACAATTTCAAAACATCCAGGAAACAATGGATCCCGTAAGAAAAAAACAGCAATTCTTTCATAGTGTTGACATATACAAGTTTTTGGAAATCGAGTTTTCATAGACATCCAGTAGCAATTGAAATTTATCCACTTAAATTAAATGCAACAAATGTCACAGCGATCAATATCAGGCGTTACGACTAGGGTAATGTATCAAAAGAAAAGACTCAAACAAGCTTTCAAGATTTCAAAATACTAAAATATTATAATATTTCAACAAACAATTAAAGTGAAAGAATTAAAAATAACTTACAGTATAGAATATCCTTAAAAGTCCTAAATTGTTTTAAAGTTCACTGTTCCGGAAGTTAATCCAACTATTCCGAATGTAGTATTCTGAATGAAATAGCCTTCACTGTGCTAATATGTTGATAAGATTAAGTTATATCCAAATAATCCTTGTGAATATGGAATCTCACAAGTCTTAGAAATGTTTCCGATAATTCCACGTAGCTGTATAATAATTCAGATTAAAGAAAGTACTGAATCCTAAATGTACTGTATTAAGAATAAATGAATCTCCAAATAAGAATATCCCGCACACAAACTGAACCAATTTCGTTATATCCTGTCTATTCAAATGTAACTATGAAGAATGTGGAATACCTGCTATAATTCCTATATATATATATATATATATATATATATATATATATATATATATATATATATATATATATATATATATATATATATATCCTTATTACGCAGAATCGAAATAAAAACCCATACTACGTCTTCAATAAACAACTGGGTGTTTCGAAATAATTTTCTTCTAGTAAACACAATTCATTCCTCGGATGTGACCTTAAACTATAATTCCTGGTCAACATAATGTTTACTCCTAAAAGTACGAGAACTAGGTTGAAAGTTCGTTATTCTCTCGCGCGCGGAAAATACGTCACATGACAAAAGCTACAAGCAAATAGGTGAAATATTGATCGAGTCTACCGTATGTATACTCATAAGACGGCAGCTGTTTAGACTAAGAACAGAGATCATAAACTAATAAACTATACCATTATTAAAAGGAAAAATATATATAATTCCGTAACACAGGAGAGAACCTCATTAAAAGACTGACCAATAAATATGTCAGCTAAAGGAATAATTTCCTGATCAACATCATTCTCAAGAGCTCTTTTGGCCATAGCTCAGATAACTGCACAAGCAGGATACAAATCAGAGAATTCAATCTCAATAGGATCAACTTTTTTGATCCAAACAATGCTTGTCAGCTACAAGTGGGTTAACCACGACCTTATATCCAGCTAGGTTATTGCCTAGTAACAAATGTGTACCTTCTATAGGCCAAGAAGTCACTTCCCCAACAATCACAGGTCCGGAAACTAAGTTTGATGCCAAATTGACACAATGGAGAGTAACATTTACAAAGCCGCACTCTACTCCCTGTTTAAGTACACTTTCACTAGAAGAAGACTTCTCAGACAAAAGGCAAAGCACCTGATAACAGAAGACTCTAAAAAGCTCCTGTGCCTCTAAATATATTTTAATAGGGATAGATTTGGCAGAATCACTAATAAGTGATATAGAACCTTCTGACATGAATGGTTCATAAGTCTCCAAAATAGAATCAGACTGGGGTTTGTTGGACTCAGCAATTTGATTGCTTTCAATACAAGACCGCGATCTTGACTTCTTTGAATTAAGAGCATTTGGAATAGCTCTGCCTTTATTCTGTTGCTTACTTTTCAACCTGAATCAATCAGAAATGACGTGCCCTTTTTTACGATAAGAGCACGTAGGAAGAGATAAGGGTTTATGGTCAGTCTTATCAGATGTTTGATTTCTTACAGCTGGGCTGCTTTGAAATTTAGAAGTACTCGTTTGAGACTGAAATGTTTTTTATCAGAAAACTTATTGCCAAATGACATTTTGTGAGTCAAGGAATAATCATCAGCCATACGAGCAGCATTTTCCAACGTTTCCACTTTCTGCTCGTCAAGATGGGTCTTAACATCACTGTGGATGCACCTCTTAAACTCTTCAATTAATACGAACTGTCTGAGGTTATCGTAATCTTGATCAACCTTCTTGATTGAGCACCACCTAATAAATAGTTGTTTGGAGTTTTTTTCCCTTGCAAATTCGACATGAGTTTGTCCAGTTCTTTACTACATTTCCTACATTTTTGTCGATATGCCTCAGGTACTAGCTCATAACCTTTCAAGATGTACTCCTTAACCACACCATAATCAGTGCCTTGTTGTACTGTCAGTGAAGTGTAGACTTTACGAACTTTGCCAAGTCCAATGATCTCTTAGATATTTCAAGGTTTCATCAATTTTCTCAAAGCGAAGACATTATTTATTTAATTCTTTTTCCTGAAAAGGAGGTACTAACCTAATATATCTTGTAACATTAAAACCTGTCAGTTCTTATTCTTTTAATCTGTATTGCATTTGTCTTTCTTCTCTCTGCATCGGTCTCTCCTTCTCCTCTCTCTCTCTCTATCTCTCTCTCTCTCTCTGTGCATTTCCCTCTCCTCTTTTACTTTTTCTCTCTCTGCATAAGCATTTCCCTTTCCTTCATTCCCCCCCTCTCTCTCCCTCTCTGTGCATCTGTATTTCCCTTTCCTTCATCTCCCTCTCCTCTTTTTCTATCTGAATTTGTAGCTCCCTCATTTCTTTCTGAAGCTGAAGCTTTCTTAATTCTAATTCTATGTGGTATTTTTTAGCTGCAATTCCCTTAATTTCTATCAAAACCAGATACAGACCTATCAGTTAAACCCAAAGCACTATTATCCAAAATTTCCTTTCCCACCAAATATGGAATTAAAATATTCTTTATCTCTTGCTTTGTCAAAGACGCTTTCGCTTCAGAAAGATTTTAATGTCTTGCAAGCTCAAGCAAATCGTCCTTTTTCATAGACTGTAACCCTACCTGGGTAGGAATTAAAACAAAGTTTTCAAGTTTTCAACCTTGGATGACATTGTGATGCTTGCTGCTTTCACTAAAGATTTCTCAAATGGGTGAAATAAAAATCTTTACCAGGGACAATAAAAATTCCAAAACAAAGTCAATTAAAATTGTAATTTAAAGAAATTAACATCCCGGACGAGCACCCAATTTCTTTTACGATTCTAGGTCTTAAAATAATATAATAGAAAGAAAGTGAAACCACCAATATAAGTAAAATTAACAAGCAATATATTTCTAGACAAATAAAGTGATAATTCAAAACACACTTACAATAACGTGAATTAATATCCAAATTATCCAATAATTCTAAGTGTCCTAATCACAGGTCCTAAATATAAAATGTTCCGAATGAATTCCAGTAGCCTTGAATGTCCTGATGTACTACAGTTCCAATAATCTTGAATTAATCCCAAAATCCCAAAGTCAAGTATTAATCCAAAATGAGAATGAACACTTTTAGTAAGTCCAATGAATATTTCAAATAAATAATTCACGTCTCTGAATTTGCTCTGAATTTTCACAACACGACTATAAATATCTGATTATTAGAATGATTCTTCATAGACTGATCATTTGAACAAGAATGAAATATTGTCCACCAAAATCTCTATATATAAACATAAGCCACGTGACAGAATATTCTAGAATATGAGTAACTCTAATGGAAAATCTATGTGCGTACCTGACTTTTCTCACATCAAGCCATGGACGGTTCCAATCTGAGTACTAAATGCTATGTCAACAAGACTGACCTTGAACTCAAATGCAGTAAATATGTTAATTACAAAATGACCACTAATGTACAACTTACCTCATGGACATATATTATAAATTCAATATACATAACTGTGGAAAAATAGTAAATTAAGAATAAGTTTACTTGCACAAAAGAAGCAAATTCCACAATAATTTCCTGATTTTAAGTAATGGACTTCAGATTTAAAAACAAAACAAAACAACAACCAAAACAACCGAATCTGTACAGCTCCTTACTCTTGTCCCTCAACTCAGTTTAACTCTCCAGTGAATCAGGATATTACACTAATATTTAACGAGATACAAATTTACTACACTGAAACTCAATTTTCACAGACAAGCCACTTAAGATTTTTGAAAACTGCACTCTAAACATTGACAGAGAGAAATGAGTGAAAAGATACTGATCCCAATGTGACATGAAATTTTGGTAGAATCAGCTCAACTAGGCAGTGTGAATGACAACATCTGGTTGCAGTATTTCATATTAGCATTTGGTTTGACAAAAAAGTCGGCCAAATTAGTTTACTAATTTCACCTTTATATCCAGATAAGGAAACTGCTGTCAGAATGGTAAATACTCGTACCTGATGACGATGAGTTCAAATCGAATAATAACAACATATATTGAAAACTATTTAATTTGATGTCCAACAGTTCCAAAATTCCACCACTACATCACTGTTTGCCAAGGTTTTGGGGAACCTACATCAGCTGATTGCGTTAGCCGCTTACAAACGTAAATTAAAGTATGGGGCATGTACTGTTGAGTACTGGAGAACGTTGCCACCTGATGAAATAAATTATATGGCAGACTTAGAAGAGCCAATACATTGGACATATTTCTTTCTGCATGACAGCAATGGCCTGATTGATGAGGGAATATCTAGATTGAATCAAAGCATTAGAACATACATAGTCCGCATTTTGGATGCTCTGGTTCCAAACAGAGCATCTAGTGTGCAGTCCATAGCTACTGTTTCAGATAGTGTTTAAAAGCTAATAGAGCTACTTATTCCCTGAGGGCAAGGTTACGACACAGATGGAAACATCATGGTAAAATTCAAATAGTACATAACAGATTCAAACGTGAAACTGTACTATGCTGTTGTATGTGACAGTATCTTTTTTGTTACCGAGTGACATGAAAATGAATATTAGTAGTAGTATTAATACAGAGATAACAAAGAGAGGTATTCCAAAGGCTGATAAACAACGCATGACAGTAAGAAATAAAACAGTAGAGAGCGAACATGATAGCAAAACGAGTAACAATTATGTAGATAAGAAAGACTTTGATTATGATATTTCTTCAAAATACCTCGCCCATGGCGACAATGTTATGCATAGCACATCTACTAATTCTATCAGATTCTCTGACGTTCAAAAGACACAAAGTGATTACGAAGTGTGGATAACATCGACCATGAAATAGACAAACAATCATTTATTGTGATACTCATTTTTGTTGGAGATGATGTTGTTTGCTTTTTAAGACAATTTAATTGCTTCTAACTCATAGCCGTTTTGTTTACACCTATAATGAGTATCATATACAAAGATATCACGTAAAGATAACCACTTAATTTATAAACTGGTCAGAGGTTGATTGTTGAAATCTCTAGAACAAAACCTAAAGTTTGAAAATACTAGGTGCACCATCGATAAACTTCTGTACTAGATGGCTACACTTCACAATCCCTGAAGATGTGTGATAACGACCTTTACATTGATCAGGTCATTCCATGCGCCTTGTTTGACCTGTCTGATCCAGATGAATAGAAAATGTTTTTTTTTCATTGAAAACATGTCATAGCATGACAAAATGCCATCGAGTGAACAGAAAATGTTTTTTTTTTCATTGAAAACATGTCATAGCATGACAAAATGCCATTGAGTGAAGCGTTAGGGGATCACTAAGACAAGGCTGAGGTATTTAAGATGGCCAACTTCATCGTTGAAGAGATTGTGGACAGTATTCAACTATTGTAACAACGTTTGTTCAAGGCACAAAGGCATTAACAACAAAGCAGCCGGTATATATTTGAATTGTTAATAATTGTTTCACAATATATTGTTTCATCATTGCCTTCTGCCGACTGTTGAAATATATAATTTTCAATGTTATCAAACTAGCACTTAACGCAGATAAAGTCTAATATTTGATAGATGGTTTAGTATCTATTTCGGGTATTTTGTTCATTTGGTCAAACATAAAGTTGATTCTTCACAGAGTCTTCAAGACATAGGGGTAAAATATGTTGAAGACGGCAATGAACAATCAATAATACCACAAGGGGAAAAAACTATGACAACATGTCGAGTGAAACAAAAAATATCATCAACACAACTGACCACACGACAATAAGGTCTGTTCTTACTGTTGCACGCACCATGCGTTTGAAAAAGCAATTGAAGTTTACAATTGGTTATCCACCAACAACGGATATAGGAGATCATTCCAGTTTATGTTGCTCAGTTCACAATAAACTACCTGATAGCCAATGAACCTTCAGCTGACACAATTGTTACACAATAAATAGAGTAGCTTTTGTTGTTAGGTAAATAGCGTATGGCATGAGTGAAACAATATGTTCCAGAAGTTAACGAGACCACAATGATTTGTTCAATATCAAAGACTTCAAGGTCATGAGAAAAAATACTGAACGATGTACAAAGCTTTGAAATGGTTAGAAAACAGTATAAACTGGTATAGTTATTTTAGCATCTGGATTGTGTTTATCTTTAATACGATCTGTTCCATTTACAATAGCTGGTTTTAACATTAGATCATTCGCAACAAAGTTTTAAGACATGATGAAATAGTAATAGCAGACATAGATAATTTGAATATCATTGATGAATTGATAAGCAAAGCGAATAACAAGACACACGATGACGATTTCATTTCATCGTTAATTGGTTCAATGAGTAAAAAAAAGATAAAAAAAGTTCAGTTAGGAAACAAATAAAATGAAGACATTGAAGAAAAAAACCCCAGTAGATTAAAGCTACATTACAATTGAGAAACTTTTGAAAAAACAAATATATTTATCCAGTCTAGTTGATAACAGAAATAGAAGCCTATCCATTTCGTTGCTGAGATTAGATTTTGTTGTTGAATATTACAACATTTTGTAAGAAATTAAAAAGAATATTTTTTCTACAACAATGGCAAGAATGAAACTACGATTGCCTTAACTACCGATGGTTATTAAGAATCAATGAGGGAATTACCTCAAATAGTAACAAGGAAGAAAGGATTGCTGTCGAATCACTCCGAGTAGCAACTACACAGCGTACATCAAAACTATATTTCTTAAATGTTAGGATTTAATAGGCAGATAAATATACAAGCACCTAGAAAATGAGATACAGTTTGCGGGCTTTGACACCCATATATATATATATATATATATATATATATATGCGTGTGTGTGTGTGAGTGTGTGTCTTATTTTAAAAACCCAAAGCAATCAATTACATATTAATGGCTACTATTTGTGTTTACTAGAGACTTTATCACTTAACAATATATTTCGCTGAGACTTTGTTTCGTACATTGTTGTGGCAATTACAAAGAATTACAGAGGGGTGCAATTAACAGATTCAATATCAGCATAAGAGATGAAGATGGAAAAGTAATATATTTTAACAGTATACCTGTAACGTGTGTTTTGCACGTAAAGTAAATACAGTAGGTATATCATTTCTAGAAATATATCACTTCGAGTTCCCTCTGAACCATTATACGTTGAGACAAAAACAGATGATACAGTACGACACTAACTCAAACGATTAAAATGACTTAGCCCTCAGTAAAAACCGCATAGTCAATACAAGTTACCTGACAAGTTAACTGATGCAGCAAATTATTTGTATTGTGAAGAGTTGATAACTTTATCCTAAATATATTTAGTGAGAACTTTTTTGAAAGACATCAAAGCGTGGAGAGAACAAGTTGATGATATCTTGACTGTTATTGAACAGAATGGTAACGAAAGATCTAGCAACATCTCATAAGTACAATACATTGATGAGAACAGAAAAAAAAAAACAAATTGGAAGCTCAAGACTTTTCAAGCAGAGATTTAATACGTTGTATACTTCTGTACAAATTCTATAATAAGTAAGGGAAAGAGCAAATGATTTTCCTAACGTTAGGCAATATTTACAACAGATCGAACACAGGATAAGTAGTGAAATAGAAGCTTTGGTGAGTGACACGGAGAAAATAATAGTTCTCTGGTTTACAGAGAGACTTTAGAAACGAAATGAAACAACGATCAAGAGATCACACCGCTAATGAATGATTTTAGCACACAAATTACTGACCTGAGCAACGAGATCTAAGCTAACACTAATACGTTGTCAGAGTTCCAGAAACAATGTTGTAAAAGAAATAAAGAAAAAGATAGGTGACGTAAAACACACTGAATGTAAATGAAATCACGATTAGATCAATGAAGACTGCTTACGTTCTATTAATTACAGATTTTAATGATTGAATTAAAATGACAATAGATGTGACGGTAAATTAATTTTACAGCAAATTGCATTCTGGGGTTGAAGAATAAAAAAGCAAAAAAAACAAAACAAAAACGAAGTTGATTGAGAAATAGTCAATAGCATTGGTGTGGTGCAAGGTATCACAGATGAAATAGACAAAAACGATTACATGAATTACAAAAGATTTAAATGATTTGCTGAACACGTTTACAATAGCTACAGATGCATTCAAATCTAAAATAGATCAACAAAAAAAACCCCTAGCTTTAAGTGGTAGAATTGAGAGTGTTAACATTGAAAAGAAGCTTTTAAAACTGAAATAAACAAAAAGACACTAGCGTTAAGTTGTTCCACCGACAGAGCTAACACTGAAATAAACGCAAATACAGAGTCATTCAAACGCTAACTGAATACGGAAATGGTTGCACGGTTAACACTGAAAAAAAAACGTAAATACAGAGTCACTCAAACCCGAACTGAACACGCTAATGGTTGTAAAGAGCGTTTCAGATAGAGTTAGAGTATATGAATTGAAAAAGGAAATCGATAAAACAAAAACACACAAATTTGATGAGAAAACAACCAACGTGTTAGTTACACTATAGAGATAAAAAAGAACCAGTAGATGAACATTACAGTTTCAAAGAAACACACTCATTCTACCTGGAAGAGAACAGCTTTTTATGTCCAGGATGTACGGGTTTGATTTGTAGCATTATTACAATTGTGAGGTGAGTCGCTCGTACTCGATATTGTGAACTTTCCAACTCGCAATAAACGATATAAGGAGCTCTCGATTGATGACGATAATATCTGAATTTAAAAACTGATTCTTTTTAGTCATAATGTCTCTGGAGTTGTCTACTTTGTAACAGTCTTTTGTCATCTGATTATTTTTCATGTACGTTGAACAAGCCCTTTTTTTTTTTGTATTGCAGATGTATTTATTCCCATCATGTTTATTTACGTGATAAATCTTTTATTCCGACAGAATGGTATTGTTCATTACAGCAAATAGAATCAACATGTCAACATCCCTATCGTTTCCATTATCAATCAGTCTAACTGCTCGAATATATTTTTCTTTGACTCTTTCATACACATTCGCATATGTATTATATTGGAGTTCAATTTTGTAACGCAGTGTAACTAAGCTATATTTTGATGGTGTATATACGCGATCAATCGGTCTATTTAGGACACATTCAACTGCATAGAACAAAATAAATAAATAAATAAATATCATTCTTATTATTTTTGGCGTTGATGCATGCTGTTCGTCTTGTTACTCATTCAGGTTAATCTATATAAGAGCTTCCTCTTATTGATCGATAACTGTCTATGTGCAATGTTAAGTATTCAATCCTGTCAAACATCAGATCGTAATACCTGTCCCAATTTGGTATGTAAAATGGCAAATAAATGTTCAGTTACATCATCTATTTCACTTCTGTTCATTATGTTCATAGGTCTTGTTCTGTGGTAAAATTCTCTGTATTCAATCTTTTCTCCATCCTGTGTGGGGCATTTCATAAGTCTGATTGTTAAATCAAGCTGAACTTTTACAGAACGAAATTGACGGATTTTACGGATTATTACTTTCTTCAAGTAGAGTTCAGTGTCATCAAAAGATTCCTACAAATCTTGATTGTTAACACCATAAAATCTGTCCATCTTTCTCTTTGAAAGAATCTCTAAGTCTTTTTGTAATGATTCTATTTATATTTTGCCAATTTGTTCGTTTCTGTTCGTTGCGACTCTGCAATCGTATTAAAGGAGACTTTAATTATTTTCTAACACGTTTTAGTTAGATTGATCAAGTACTGAAGTTTTCATCTCAGATTTGTTCAACTAACAAAAATTAAATATAATTTACTGCTACTAACTCTTGAAATGTGTTTGAAGAAGATTTGAAGTTTGTAATAAACATTAGCAAAATGCCCACCTAAGTATTTAAACCTTCTGTCCCGTGGATAGCAGGTAGGAAGGAGATGTCCACCCACAGGTGGAGGTCACGTTTCGTTTTGAAGATCTCTTTTTCTTTCCTTCGCAATGGTACTTCGTCCTCTTTATGAGCGTGTTTTTTAGTTTCACGATGCTGTTAATGCAAGTCATGGATGAGCCAAACCACTCTGGCTGACCTGGGGTGCCGTTTGTCTGTTTACCATTGTGTCAGGAAGCTCCTAGTGCATATACATTGCACAAGAGCAGCTAAATTCATTCTAACTTTCTGAGTTGTATCATTTAGCGCTTACGTAGCAACTGATTTTTTAAACTATTGTGTAGTGTCTTTGAATTGCTTTCATATGGTCAGCGTTAGGTTCCAAGGTACTCAATAATATATGCAATATTCAGCGCAGTCACTAATACTCTGATTTATACACTATATAAAGATTGGATTTTAGTGTCTGCTTGTGTGTCAGTATCTCCCTGCATATGAACTAATTTTCTCAGCTATCAATTTTTTGTCTGTCTGTCTACTTGTGTTTCAGTATAAAACAGTACTGTGTTTTAATTTCTCAGCTATCAATGTTTTGTATGTTTGTCTGTTTATGTTTCAGCATAAAACAGTGCTGTATTTTAATTTCTCAACTATCAATATTCATTCTGTCGTCTGTTTGTGTTTCAGTATACAACAATGCTGTATTATAATTTTTTTTCTCAGCTGTCAATGTTTATTATGTCTGCCTGTTTGTGTTTCAGTATAAAAGATTGCCGCATTTGAACTTCTTTCACCAGAGTCACGAAGGACTTCACCATGAATATATGTCATTCCGAGAAAATAAGGACATTCTAAAACAGAGACTACTCTAGTGTATGTAATTCCCTCCCACAGCCAAGTGAAGTGTTGATTTATAGCTGAGCGGCCTAGTGCTGCACCGGAGGTACAAGTTTTGCAGCAGAGCGACATCGTCATGTGCATAGAGAAAGATAGAAGTGTATACAGTAGTCATTTGCTTAAGTCGATCAAATCAATTACTATGATACATTTGCTCCCAGTACACGGCTGTTTTGGTTGGTTTACATAAGCATGATGTTTTTCTCTATTTTTGACTATCACTCTTTCTATTCCGCTTTGAATGTCTTGATTTGACTGTTCAAACTGTGTGTGTATTTTTATTTTTGTATTAGTATCCTGGTGTAAATATACGTATTTTATGACCCTACCACATATATACCTAAACGTGTCATCGTCGAACTCTGCAAGGATGAAAACATACTCTCTTGATCTCACCGAATCAAGTTGTTTCCTAAATGAACAGTCTCTGAATCTTTGATACCGAGTATTTTTCTGTTACGTTTCATTTGGTGATTTTGAAGTACCACAATTATATCATTTTACCATTATCATTTAATTCAGTAGTACCATTTTAATATTACGTTTGTGTGGTAGTATTTCAGTAGTAAGGTATATGAGAAATTTGATACACATCTCTGAAAATTCAGTTGCTGAGAGAGTGGTCTCGTGACCAAATGTTTTGTGGATCCATTTCTTTCTCTTATTTATGCAGTAGTAAAATAGGCGGCAACGAGTTCACATGCAAATATTTCAGTAATAGGAAGAATACGACAGCACGATAGAGAATTAATTTCAATTATACAAGTTATTTGTTGTTTTCTTTTGGACACAGCCAAAGCAAACAGATCAAACTATTTTAAATTTAATTAGTGGCCATGTTTTCGCTACTGAGAGTTATTACATATTTGAAACAAACTGGCAACATACAGTGCAAAGCTAATGTTAGCTGACCTTAGCTCTCTCGGGACCAACGAGTGTAAATAAAGTTACATAAAAGCTGCATACAAAAATTTACACAGAGAATTGAATATTATGACAATAACACATCCGAAACAAAAATTTACAACCTGATTACTCTGTGATGAAGTAGATGGCAAAACTGTATAACGCTAGGCTTGGAATACATTTTCATGTGTTCTAGGTCATGTGGGATTGTTTGTAGTTGCACTTTTGTACCGTATTAATTGTTATGTTTTGTGTTTGTGTATTTCGTGTGTGTTCGGTTTCCACAAAAGAACCCGTACGTCTCAAAAGCGCTAGGGCTTGTTTTCCAACATTTTACTCTGTGTATTGTCAGTTTGTCTCATATATATTGCAAATATTAGAGTGTATCATACCGAGACGGAATGATTCTGAGTAACAGTTCAAGTGATTAATGCTTGATGTGACGAAGTTTCTCTCTCTCTCTCTCTCTCTCTCTCTATATATATATATATATATATATATATATATATATATATATATATATCGATTATTTAGGAAACATTTATTGTTAAATGGAGAACATAATTTAGTAATATATCATATATATCATACGATGTAGCATGATATGTTTCGATGTTGCGACTCGCTCAGCTGTAAATGCATTCTTTGAGAAGCATTTGAAGAACATCAGGAAAGAAATATACATAAAAACAACAATGTGATGAGTTTTTTATGTTTGTAAATAATGCATCTTTTATGTAAGAGGTTTTTTTTTATATATATTACTACCTGTGCTAAAAACATAATCCTATAGTTGTGCTTTTCTGGACCGGAACGGGTGTACCATACACTAAAAATTATAACTGTGCAACTAATGAAGTCACTATTGTTATACGTATGATATAATGCTATCACTAAAGCAAATGATACTAACCTGATATAAATAATGACAACATATTAAAATAGCATAAACAAGAACAACAGCAACAAATATAAAATGCACCGGCAATGACGATGCTGCTGCTGCAAATGATGACGATGGTGGTTATGATGATGATGATGATGATAACGATGATGACGATGATGGTGGTAATGTAGGTAGTACTGTTCAGGAGGGGGAGACTGACTAAAGTTATGTACCCATAGTGTTGCAGTAGTCCTCACTGCAACAGTCCAGTTTGATGTGGCTGCCGCTACGTCTTCCGACCATAACAGTCTGATGATCCGGCATACAGAACTGTACCAAAGGAATACTTTAATGTGATATGGACTGAAAATTTAACTAAATATATTTTAGTAAATATATTTGGTAGTACATTATAAAGTAAAGACAATACAAAACACTGCAAATAAATACTGGTACATATGCTGGTTACCGAGTTAACGTACGTTTAAAGATCTGGGATTTTGAGGCCACGTATTCGAGCTTCAAATACGCGCATTCGAGCATCGAGAACGCGTTATGTTTTCACGCTTTGACACTGTTGGCTTGCCAAGTACTTCGCTTAAGCGAAGTATCTAGTTCAATTTCGAGAAGGGGAAATGATCGATTACGTGTGTTACAGATATCATGTGATTGAAACGCATTTTCTGATTGGCTCTCTTGACTTCTCGTAATCGCGTCTAGAGATCGCGATGTTTCTACACGTTATGGATTAGTTGCCTTGCCATAGATATCTGCTGGTGCTCGGTTGATATTGTACAAGATCATAGCGATCGATAAATTTCGTCTGGAAGTTTTACGATGACTACTAACGTGCAGACTGGGAAGGCCCAGTGCATTTTGTTTCTTTACGCAGTTTTGTGTGGTCTAGTTGGAGTTGGAGATCGAGCTGCTCGTTTGTAATTCAAGAGCGGCTAGCACGGCAAACTGCTGGAACCACACAACAACAAAAAAGCAGCGGTCGAGAAACTGGCAGAAGCCGCCAAAGTCTGACAAGATGTTGCCAGGGCGTACCTCGAGAAGAAGGCCATGTGGCAGATTTACCTTCCAGCACCAAGCAAAATCATCAGGGCGCAATTTAACGTTTCAACCACTAACGAGGTGCACCAGGCCGACCTTTTTTTTCTGCCACGCGACAAGATTGGGTGATACACGTACAAGTATGTGCTGTCTGTGGGTGATGTAGCCAGCTGTTACAAGGAGGCCGAGATATTGACCACGAAGAAGGTTTCCAAAGTCGCCGACGCTCTAGCACTAATCTACAAGCGGAGGCCGCTAAAGTGACCAACTCTGCTGCAGGCTGATCCCGTGATGAGTTTATGGGCGCCGTGTTGCAACTCTTGATCAAGCACAACATGTGTACTAGGTGAAGCGAGGGCGACAACCACCGTGCTCAGGGCATAGTGTATCGGTTCAACCGTACTCTTGACCAGCGTTTGTTTGGGCAACAGCACGCCCAGGAGATGTTGTTTCCCGAAAGCGAGAACACACGCGCGTGTAGCGCGATATAGTCAACATGAATTATCAGTTTTGACAATTTGTCAACCCCCGCCACACCGGAGCCCATAGACATGGCCACCAGCATAACGTTACTAATTTAGTGGTCTAGTGTTTCAGTTAACGAACATCGGCTTCCGGTCCCAAACATCGGGGTGGGCCGGACTGTATATTCCTCCATGAAAGCAGTAAATCATGCCCAAGCCGTTGTTGCTGCTGTGCTTCTGCCGCCTCTCCAAGCCCTGATCCACGCCAAACCTGTTACCAAAAATCCTTCGCAGGCGGCCATGTGAACATGATGTCAAATGCGTGCTATACTGTGTAGGCGGAAGAGCGCACCGCATCTGGTTGAGGATAGTTCTTGTCTCGTAGTGTATATGGAACCGGTAAAAGCTGTCCCCGACGTTTCGCGCACTGATTATAGCCCATTCGCTTCTAGTTCCAACTTAATTTGCGATATCCCTGACGCTCTGACTGTTAGAAGGAAGAGATTGTCGCCGACACTAACACCGCAACTGGTGCTAGCGCACCAGACGGCAAAGTTAACTGATTTTGCCAAACTTTATCGGATTGTCTGACCAACTGTCAATGACCTCCTTTGACTTGACAGAAGGCAGGCACATACTTGTCGGTTATATAGATCAATTTGGTTTTAAATAAAGCACCTCTGGCACAAACACGTCGGGGTTGAGCAAGACTTCGCTGAATTTTGCTCTCTCCGCATCATTATAGTTAAAAAGGCCGTTGGTTCTATATTTTTGCGTCGCTGTTGAAGCAATATGCTTGTGGTAATAATATTTCATATATTAATGCTCGCACAAGTGCAGACAGTATATGTCATATTAACCAATCCTATAGTTGGGCCGGTGGCTCTAGAACAGGTCATACTCATTTATCCTGTACCCGTGTAGGGCCCGAGAGGTTTCGTACATCCCAGGATGATACAACTTTACGGCTGCGCTACGTAACAACCGATTTGTTGTGAGCCAGCCCTCAACTAGCCCGACGGAAGACGTCACCATTCACGATAGGTTGCACAGCATTGATATGCTTGAAAAGTTATACAGGCTGCCATTCCTGGAATAACTACGGACTATACGCAGCGACAGGGCGGGTCACCATAATGCTAACTGACCCACAATATCAGCTCTATATCGGCTCGCTCGCTCCCATCTTTATTTTCGAATAATCAGGGTTTTACGGAGCTAGCACGCACACGGCACCCAATGCCCCAGCGTTTATTAACGTCGAGCGGCTTTATCTCACCTCGATCAGATAAAAATAACTGGGAGTATTCTTGGTTGGGGAAAAACAGTATCCTGCTACAAGTCATTCCTGTGGTTGGTGAGTCCTAAGGGAAGCGCGTACTCTCTCCTATGGAAAACCACACTGGAGCAGACTACGTGAAGACAGCTTCCAGGTGCTCTCGATACGCATTTTAGATGAAAGACAATCTCCGGTTAATATGCTGAAGTGCACTATCACCCTTGTGATTAAAAATAGTGCTTGCATATTATGAGTCTACGCGGTCCTGGTTTTTTTACTAACCGCGCTTCAAGCGTCTTCGCGCCATCGTCCCCGTTTAATGATGCGGCTCCATATACCGAAACTCTCTGCAACGTGGCGAGCAGTGCTAGCGCGGCCTCCGCAAGTACAGTCACTGGTGCTGCCTTGAAGGTCGTTAGCTTAACGGCCGACAAGATCACGTCGGTCAGCGAGATTACAGCAATGAATGAGCGTGGTTACTATCACTGGGATTCAACACAAAACTTTCAGAATGTTAGTTGTTTACCCTCAGCAACAACGACAACACTTTCACTGTCCCAGGCGCCGGATTTTACTTCATTAACCTCCATGGAAATCGTGGTAACAAAACGTGGGCAACACTATTAATCGGTGTAAAAGGAGTCGTACGGGTAATATAGTGAAAGCGTTGATCAGTCTGTCGTTCCAACGAACGTCTCACACAAAAGCTTTACAGTTAGCTTTGCGTCTATGTTTGGCACTAGAGACACCATCCAGTGTGAGTGCCTCAACATGCGTTAAGATTCTCAGCCACTCTACCCATCTTCGGCTTTCGCAATTAGAACTGGCGCTATACTTAGCTTGAAACAAAGCCATGGAGGAGCGACCATATATAGACAAGGAACACGAATCATTGATGCTGCCTGCCGATTGTGGTATCAGGCGAATCGTCCTAAACGATAACCTTTCCTTTAGGGTATATAGGGCACACTATCACTTGTCTCACCAACAGAGGAAACAGAGTTATCACAGTAAACGGCCAGAAAAAAACACACAGTCAGTAAACCTGCCGACAAAAGGCTCGGTAAATGTGATTCTTTTCGAGCAGAGGCTAGGCCGGCTGAACAATATTATGCTTTTCTTCTTGCTTCTCAGCCGGCTGACCGCTGTCTGACCACGATTATCTCCACAGTTCATCACCACGGTTTCCCTGCTGGGGCAAAATCCGGCCTACATAAACAAAAATAAACCGTTGGCTCGCCGGACCCCAGCAAGCTCCGAAACCAGCTGACCCTCAATCGGCTGGCACAAAGCTCTCCTTTACATCTAATGCAGTGATAGGTTGGTAGCTTCAACAACAGCGAGGTGCGTCATGTACGGAGATTGCGTAAAGACGGAAGATGATAGTTATCTGTGGTCTCAACAACACCGAAGTATGACGCTGTTGTCAGCGAAACTCAAGTGTGATACGCTCATGACCATTGAAACATTAATCAGCTGATGAGAGATCCCCGCCAAACTTAGAGAGCAGGTGCCTGCTATAAGGAAACTGTCACTTCGATTTTTAAACTTTACAGTTTTGTCTTTGTTTCTTTTTGTTAGAATAGCAATCATAGCATTCGCCTAATATACTTTAAGCTTGCGCTTCCACGACCCCCTTGCAATGACCCCCTCGGGATTCGGCGAACGTTCATACCAGTAAAACCATGTATGATGACTATATTCTTAGATGATTTTGGATCGGTAATTGAGGATATAGCATGTGTTTGTCAATATTAGTGAATATTCTTAGACTTCATTATGATGTGTATGTGTGCATATATTTCGCTCTCTCTCTCTCTCTCTCTCTCTCTCTCTCTCTCTCTCTCTCTCTCTCTCTCTCTCTCTCAATAAAATCTGCAGGCATGTCTGACTTGTGTTATGGATTTCAACTGAGTGAGGGAAAATGCTGATATTAAGTTTTATAAACTTATGGTCTAAAGCTTTTAGTCTATATTGTGAATAAGATATATTTAATTAATTTATATTGATGTAGTTGATTACTATTTTATTTATCCCTTCTTACTTTTTCTTTCATTTCGCATTGAAACATTCTTTCGTGATATGACGAAACGACATTATCAACAGTGTTTTTGTTTTCTTTTGCCCTCTTTGCAGTTATTTGAAACGTTGTACTCCGTCCACCTTATAAGAATGTGTTTATCTCAATACACAGTGAAATGATGTACATTACATCATCCCTCAGGAAAGATTTGTTGATCTTATTTACAGGTGGACTTTCTGTTGAAGGACATACTGTATAGCAGGTATTATTTAACGTGACTATAAACATTACTTATTGTTTGTATCTGGTTCTTCGGTTAAAAACTAAAACTTGAGCATTTCCATGTTTACCTGGTTTCTTAATCTGAGTAACAAAAATAAAATAATAATGCGACAAAAATTGAATCATTCATTTTCACTGCCTTTTTGTAATGAGGTCTGGGAATAAGGAATTTGATATCAAATCTGTCGTTTGAATCAAAATTCATCATGCAGCGTGTACGCTGGACCGTAGCAAAGTGGTCACTACATATTACAAAATACTTCTTTGCCGACTGATTATTTGTTCTTACTTTTGCAAACTATCTCCATTTCCTGAATGTAAAAAATATGTATAATACTGATACAACTATTTCAACAATCAGCTATGAGCCTATTGAATGAACAACTCCCGGTGTAAACAATAAAACCAATTTCGCTTCACTGAAGCTGTGTTCAACTCATAACGTCAGATGGTATGTAGGTCACGCAAACGCCCAATGGCACTTCCCTTGATTGGTACTACTAAATTACATTTTCATCGCAAAGAACACGACGAAAATCAATCATTTCCTTTTTCCTCTTTACTATCTTTAAAAGTTATTATGTTTTCACAAAACGTCTTTGACACTCCATGAATGAGTCATAAAGAATACCGAATAGTGTGTCAACGGTTACAATCATGACAAAATTTACACATCTAGAAATAATGAAGTCAATACAAATTTCTTCAAGTGAGTGATTCGTCAGGTTAATAATGAAGCTTTACATCCTTCAAATGCAATGGAAGTATAAGTGATGCAAAATAATACACCTTATTGTTTTTATTTTTATTTTTGCTTTATTACATAAACGGTTCATAAATCTCGACTAAATCTTGCAGAGTTTTTTTATTTCTTATTTTGGTTAAATAAAAATGTGGCATTTAGTTACTGATTTTACTTAATTTAGAATATTTATACAAAATGATAATTGAATCTTATACTAGTAGATATTCGTGTGCAAAGCAACAATATTTTGGTTATAAAAAGAAAATACTCACGTCTTTGCTCATGCACCCTCCTTTAAATCCGTGTTTGTTGTCAAAGTCAGTTACCTCCATCAAAAAACATATCTACAAAAAAAACTTGATTTATTCGTCATAACGCCCCACCTCAGCAAGGTTTCTCCACTCTTACACTCTGGATATGTAGATAAAGATGTGTGTTTGTCAATAGAATTACACACGTAATTATGATGGATGGATTGATGGATTGATAAATAAATAGACTGATAAATGGATATATGGATCAACAGATACATATGCATTAATTAAGCAGTAATAGCGTAAGTAACTAGGCAAGTATGTATATGGATTAATAAACATTATTTTACTCGTTCGTTGCTTTGTTGACTGGTTGGTAGCTTTGTTGGATGGTTTGCGTAAATTGGTGCTATGTTAGTTGGTATTTGGATCCGACTAAAGTCCAAACTGGCTTGATCAAAGATGTAAATGCAAGATATTGGCTTTGAACGGAGTAAAACATAGAAATCAAGAAACAAAACTGACATTAAAAAAACATGGATCCAATGAGTGGCTGTATCGTACGTCTTACCTCACCATGGCCGCATGTCACAGTTTCATTACATTCACTAGGGTCTTGCACTGTTTGCGGACATAAATTACAGACCATCGCTGCGGTACAAAAATTAATTAAGATAAATAATGAAAATTAAAAATAAAAGTAAACATAAAATTAACCAATATATAATTCATCTGAATAATAGCCATTACAAATCTTACGAGAATAATGGTCACGAATATTAAGCTACAAGATATCGGTGCTGATTTGGTGCATAATGCGGAAAAATGTGGTTATTAGGAATACAGCATAAATAGGCTATGCCTAATGTATTGTTTATTGCAAGAAGATTACCTTGGATCTTGTGTATTGTTTTAATATCATTCCAGTTAGGGAAATGACTATTAGAAGTAGCTTCTAAAATTATATCTTTATCGAATGTCGTCGTTGTCATAATCATCATGATCATGGACATACATATCAATAAAAAAGCAATACCACTATGAGAACCACCACCTTGTACGTACAAGTTGACCCAAACAGCAGAAATATAGCCTCAGACTTTCGAAGCGAAAACCAGATTTCAAGATTTCACTAGAGACCTCAAAATCAAAGTTGATTAACGACAGTGGTTATTCTTTAGTCAGTAAAAGACATTTATTTGGCAGCTGTGTGGAATTACAATAATAACTAAAAATGGATGTGAACGAATTAGATATGTTCACAATGGCCCAGAAAAAGATGATGTCACAAGAGAGCTGTATCATTTGCGAGAATAACATTTCTGGAGCTTTGTTAGAAAAATATTAAAAACGGACAGGTCCTTCTGGACATTCACCCGTCGGTGCGCAGTAGTAAACGCTCTTTGCTCTGTAGCTGTACAATATTATTAAATCATGTAGTCATAATAAACCACACGTCTGCACGAATTTTCAAAATGAAAATAAACTAAAACTTGAAATTAAATCCCATTTGTTAAATTTGTAAAATGTTCATATAGTCATTTTAAAACAGATGTCTACACGAATTTTCAAAAGTGTCACTTACAGTTAAAAAAATCCCAAAAATCTTTCAAAAAAAAAAAAAAAAGAGAACGAAAAATACAAGATAGGTGCATAAGAAATGAGAAAAGGATTACTCTTTTCTTAAAGCAGAGTATAAAAAGGTCTTATATACAGGAATTTCATGACCTGAGTCAGGACGTCAGAAGGTAAAGAGAGGAATAGGCGAAGTTTACTTACGACATTGTCCACAATATCGTTTACATGCGCCCGAAAGCACTGGGTCCTGACATAGATTTGGTTCTTTCGCATGAAGCAGCTGGCACGCGGTCGAGTCTATATCCGTACAAACTTCTGCGCCCCCTCCTCCAACAAGCAGCAAAATTGTAACTGCAACAGGACAATTATTCCTGGTTCTTGAACCCTGTTTCCTATGCTTCCACGTGTGCTTTCTGACATTAGCCAGCGAAAGCACAGATAAAAGGGAAACAATGTTGCCTGGCTCTTCCAGTAGTTTCTTAATTCATACTTATTTTCCACGTTTGTAATTTCACAACGAAGCTATGGATTACTTCATGATTGTAAGCCTAAATGATTAAATACATGTTTTGCATAGTAACAAAGAATAAGCTACCTCTCGCATATGCTGACCTGAAGAAAGTACTGCGTACGGTTGACACAGGTGTAAGATATATATATATACATATATATATATATATATATATATATATATATATATATATATATATATAGATATAGATTTGAGATAAAAAAAAAACAACACAAACGCCGATAAATGTGTGCGACTAGTTTCGCATTTACTATATGCTTCTTCAGGCACAAAATGTTTTTGATAGAAACTGATGAAGTCTATAAAGTTATAAACAATTACGTCATTAACATAACGTCATGTTTTTGAAATAAACGGATGACGTCTATATATTTATAAATAATTACGTAATTGACATAACATCATAAATGATATGCTTTATCATACAAATATCATATGTATAACGGGATCAGAATGATACATGAGTCTCTAATGAAAACTGAGAGTGAGATTATAATGTAGAGACTAACAGTCATACATATAACTACATATTTTATATATTTATTAAAAGCATACATATATATATATACATATACATACACATACATACATACATACATACATGCATACACACACACATATATATATATATACACATAAATACATACATATACACATATACATATATACACACACATATATACATACACACATACATAGATACATACATACATACATACATACATACATACATACATACATACATACATACATACATACATACATACATACATACATACACATGTATACAATATATAAATTCCTCCACTAAAAATCTATACAATTTTATATAATGCCTTAGTATTAAGGCCATTGGGATACAAAGTATCTAACCGATTAATCCAATAACTTTCTTTAATAAGTCTGTTCATTTCGCCGTGCACAATATCGATTGGCATGAAAGAAAAATCACGTAAAGAGTGATTATTTGTATTAAAATGTATTGAAACATTAGAGGAGAACTGAGGATCCATACAATTTTTTATATGAAAACGGTGATTATTCATTCTCTTAGAAACTTGTTGAAGTGTTTGTCCAACATATTGCATGTTACATTTTTTACAGGTTATCAAATAAATTACATCAGTTGATATGCAGTCAGTGTTATAAGGTAGAGAAAACATTTCTTTAGTATTGGAGCTACTAAAATAGATACTTTCTCTAATATTTGAACATTGAGAGCACCTACGTCTGTTGCATTTAGATGATGAAAAACATCTTTGAAAATGTTTTGTCGGTTTAGTTCTGATCAAAAGATCTTGTAAATTCCTAGGTCTTCTATAAGCAAGAATAGGCTTGCTCTTGTTAAGTGTTTTGACGCTGTTTTTATCTGATAAGTTGAGGAGACTCCAATATTTATTAATTGTAAGGCCTATATTTGGTAATGAAGGATTATATTGTATTATGAAAGGAATTACATTTTTATCTTTCGTACATTCTGCTGTATTTAAAGCATCATTTTGGGTAAGAATACAGACTTTACTTAAAGCAGACTCTATTACATGTATGGGATAATTTCATTTTTGGAAATATGTTTTTAATTCATTTAAAGAATGTTTTAATTGATAATCGTCTGAATGATACGTCGGTATCTTTTCGCCTGACTATATGGTATACCGTTTTTACATGACCTGGGATGACAAGACGAATATTCCACATATTGGTGGATATTAGTTTCTTTTACGTGAACATTTGTAGAGATAGTATTATCAGAATTTTTCATCACATTTACATCTAGAAATGATACATGCGTACTGGATGCAGTGTAAGTAAATTTAATTGTGGGGTGAACATTATTTAGGCTATTAAATGAACAGACTTATTAAAGAAAGTTATTGGATTAATCGGTTAGATACTTTGTATCCCAATGGCCTTAATACTAAGGCATTATATAAAATTGTATAGATTTTTAGTGGAGGAATTTATATATTGTATACATGTGTATGTATGTATGTATGTATGTATGTATGTATGTATGTATGTATGTATGTATGTATGTATGTATGTATGTATGTATGTATGTATGTATGTATGTATGTGTATGTGTGTATGTATATATGTATGTATGTATGTGTGTATGTATATATGTGTGTCTATATATATGTATATGTGTATATGTATGTATGTATGTGTATATGTATATATATATATATATATATATATATATGTGTGTGTGTATGTATGTGTATGTATGTATGTATGTGTATGTATATGTATATATATGTATGCATATAATATTTATATAAAATATGTAGTTATATGTATGACTGTTAGTCTCTACATTATAATCTCACTTATATATATATATATATATATATATATATATATATATATATATATATATATATAACTTTTACAACATGAAAACTGGTTGCACTCCAGTATAGAATATGAATGCACACAGTTTCTATTTCAAGTTTATATTAACCAACTGTTGTTTTGCATAAGTTAGCATTACATGGTATCAGAAAATATTCATAAACATTACAGCCCCATTCTAAATCTTTCAGTGTCTATCTGACCAATGACTTTTAGACCTCATCTTCGTGTTGCTGTCGAGTCACCTTATCATATTTTCAGAAGATGCCTTTCTATAAACAAGATTTATACATATAAATCATTTCATGTTTGCTTTGATCTTAGTTCAGGTATAGGTCCATGTTGGATGTATGAACCAGAACCAAAAGACCCAGGGCTGATCGTGTCAGAGGACTGATATATGAACCAGAACCGAAAGACCCAGGGCTGATCAGGTCATAGGACTGATATATGAACAGAGACCAAAACAAACGTCATATAATGTGTCTAGTATGTAACTTTGAAATCCACCTTTAGATAAGGTCTTTGCTTCAAGTGCAGTTACACTTAGCTGCCGCCTTATCCACTGAAAACTTGAAATACGTACACTAAATGGACAAAGTTAAATGAACAGGAAAGAAAATAGTTATTTGAAATTTAAGCCAATACAAGGTAACATACATTTTATTACCATACATACTGGACGAGATGTCTCCATCTAGTGTGAAACGTATTTGCACCGAGTGTAATTTAAACATATTTTATTTCCTTTAATGAATAAAATGGATTGGACATAAGGTCTCACAACTTAGGATGTGCTCTCACTACAAGACATATCATATACAGAGTATCAAACATGATAATTTAGCAAAGAGTACAAATAACTGACTTGTCATGCTCATGGTATTTTAGCAAAGAGTACATTAGACTGACTTATCATGCTAACAAGTGTAAGTAAAGAGAAGAATCTAAATAACACAAATAGATAAACGAAGTTATGAAAAAGAGAAGTAATAAACCTTACGCCCAAAAATGTAGCGTTTCATTTAAACATTTGTAAAGTAGGACTATTTGTGATGGCGTTGATGTCATGTTGCTTTCACTCTTTTGCATATTTTCCAGTGTGCTTTAATAATATTTGTACATTCCTGAAAATAGTTAACTTCTTTAAATGATTCACTGCAAAAACGCTTTTGTAGCAAAATCAAAATGCAAAATGTTTTACCTCTTAGGTAAAACATAAAGCACGACGTGAAAACTAAATGTGAGATATAAATGATTGCGACTGCACCAAGATAAAACTACCTGCCTGCATCTGGAATGGTTGTTCCACTTACTAGTAAATTCTATTTTTCAAAGATACTGGTCTAGCCTTTTTTTGTATCCATGAAAACTAATGCTACATATTTTACCATTTTGTTGTTCCAGAAGATCTCTAATTTATTAATTTATTCCATATTATTGTCAAATGATCGGGCAATAGGCATTGCCCGCAAGTATCCTCTCGCGTGCGCAGGAATAAACCATAATCAATTAAATTCTACATTTACATTTTCGGATATATTCAGGATCTAAGATTCTCTATCTCCTTTTATATATTGGTTACGGTGTATTGAGTGTGTTTAGTATAATCATTTTGTATTTTACCTTCTGAAATAGTCTCGCACATGCTTGTTATGTAACCATTTCATCATGACAAAAGACATTCATATCCTTAAGTTGATGAAGAAAAAAAATAATTTGTTTGAGTAAAGCTCTTACCCAGGAAAAAGTATTCCATTGTGTCTACTTAAAGTGCCAGAGGTCACTGATGTATTGAATATTAAGCTTACTCGTATTATAGATCGAAAATATGACCTTTAAACATTGGCAGTGCATGACATAATTAATGGTGAATACCTATTTTTAGAAATATTATCATCGTTAAGCATGGAAATTGCGCCTTATCTTGGTACAGGACCACGTATAGTTGAACATGTGGGATTTATTTGACCTGCTTTTATGATTTTATTAACAAGAAGCAATCTTAGTCTTGCTAATACAAGACTACTATTCGGATTTGGATAATTGGCAACAAAATATACAATGAAAAATAATTTAAATATATTTAAATGTTTCAGAAAAAGTGTACATTAAATTTGAAAATTTTCATCGTGTCGCCTCAATTGATCGCTTTGGTAGTCTCGTTTGACCTGACAGTCGCGTGACTCCGAGAGATCGTGAGCCAGGTAAAGTTTACAGCAACTGATTATTATAAATAGGTGTCGCTCGTATTGCGGTTTGCAAAAGGTTTGTACCGAAGCAACATTTGTTTACATCTTTAGACAAAAGCACAAAAAAGCAACGCATAAGCTTATTCTCTGTTGTCTAACATATTAGTGGAAAATTTGGATTCATAAGTTGTTATTGTGTATACATTACGTATACTAGTGTAGAAGAACTCATATAATCAATTTGATTCTTATGAAAACACAGTTTTCTTAAAGTTTTATCACAATTAGCTTCTTTTAGTAAACCATCAAAAGTCTCATAGTCATTGCTATTTGCCCACGTAACTGGCCCAGAAAGTTCGAATTTTTGTCATAAATTATTCAAAAGTTGTCTTCTTTGTGAGCTATACCTATATTATCAAATTGTCTTCTTTGTGAGCTATACTTCTATTAGCAAATTGTACCATCTATATACGTAGGTTAAGTATACGTATCTACTTCTCTCAACAGCCAATTCTGACCTTCTATTTACAGCCATATTATTTTGCAAGTGTGCATCCCAGAGAAATAATTAACAATTACAATTAGATGCAATACTAACAAGCTGATTTGATAAGTCCAATTTATATGGATTTGTATCCTTATAACTTTATCAAATGATGTACATGAGAATCCAACTCCAGTACACACAAAATTCCCAGCTCTATTCTTCTAAAAAGCAGTCATCATAACAAAATATCAAAATGTTTCATCTAAAAATTAAAGTATATTACAAAAGATTAAATAATTATTACATGTTAAAATACGAATAACGCAACAATTTATCAAAACCTAGTTTAATGAAAATAAAATATCCCGAATTTTCATGTGCTATCGACAATGAACAGAAACGGACAGCGGTGTATCTGCGTGTCTGTGTGTCTGTATTAGTGTGGGTGTGGGTGATATCTTTATCCGTGACAAATATTGCTGCTAAAGGAAGACATGACTTTGAAATTAGTCCGCTTAAGTCCGTGTAGGTGGAAATTGGAGTAGCCAACACAAGCTATTAATTGCAGGTATATACCAGTCATTATTTATGAGATCTGATAAACTCCGCAGATAGAAAGTCAAGTAAAGTCAGTGATACTTTTTTCCCTTGGTGACATTAACAATGATCAACTGTCAAACAAAAATTTTAAAATACGCCAAATAATCAGATCATTTGACATGTTCCAGCCTCTTCACGAACCAACTCATGATAATTATTGATAGATTTTATATTTACCTTAAGTAACCACATGATTCTTTCCGTGCTTGTACCGGACCGCTTGATTCACAAGTGTGTTAAATATCATTGGTATGTGTTTGCTAACCTCGCCCTAATTGCACTCGGCTTTAGTAGTTACAAGCGTCATGATTTGAAATACATTGAATGTAACTATGATGAATTGCGTTCTATTTTAGCAAATTTAAACTGAGATAACGTTTGTACATTGGATAGCATTAAAAGTATGGCATTATAAAAGTAACATCTAAAACAATTCCTAATAGCAAAAGCCATAAATTCCCCTAAACTCTGAGAACAATTTTGAAAGGGACATGAAGTTATTGTCGCTCTAGGGAAACCGATGACTCAATAAAGTGAGAATGTGGTCAGGAAAATCAAATAGAATGAGGCAGTCCCAAACTCTATATAATGAAATTTTCGAGGCGAATAAGACATCTTTCATTTCCACCGCTTGAACATGATTGCAATTCTGTATCAGACAACCAATGTAATTGTTATTTGTTCAATAACCATTTCGTTTGACAATCATCGCTGGATGATGATGGTGTTACTCTACCAGCCTGCACTCCGAATAATAATGGGCTTACTTTGAGTGATGTTACTATTTCAATCGAAGATGTGAAGGATGTGATCATGTCTTTTAATGCTAATCAAGCCTCCGGCTCTGATTTGATCCATCCGAAACCACTCAACGAGGCAGCACGTGAACTGGCTGGTCCGCTTTCAAAATTATTTTAAACATCTATTGACATGTTTAAATTTCCAGATAGTTGGAAAATGGACAATATTGTACCAGTACTTAAGAAGGACAGCAAGAGTGATATACGAACTCGTTTCCCTGTTTCATTCTTAAGGGTGTTACGAAAAGGAATGGAAGGTATCATGTTTTTAACGCATGTTTATTTATTGATTAATGGCAAGTTTATAATCAAGTTTCAATCTGGCTTTATACCAGAAGATTCTACCGTCAGTCAACTTACACATGTCTATTAGACATTTTGCCATTCAATTGGCGATGGTAAATAACTTTTGACATACGAATGGCCTTTGATCCAGTGTGGGGCCAAAGGTTTATTTTAAATTGCAGAGAGCAGGTATAAGTGATGAGATTTATAGACTGTTTTCAGGATTATCTTTCTCATAGGCAGTAACGCGTTGTCGTAAACGGACAACCATTCAGATTGGAAACATATCAGGGCTGGGACTCCTCAAGGGAGTATTCCAGGATCCTACTCCTCTGTTACATAAATGACGTTGTGAAGTAAGTCAATCCTAACACTAGATAATTTGCTGATGATACCAGTCTTTGCATAATTGTTAATAGTCACGATGCTGCTGCGGCTAGCGTAAATGGTGACCTACCAAAATAAACAAAATAAGTAGCAGGAAGGACAATTGGTTTGTAATTTTAAATCGTATGAAGACAGTAACAGTGGTAATATGAAGCAAATGTGGAAAGCCTCAGCATCCTCTGCTTTTTATGGATAACAATCAACTTTGTGAAGTAACCTTTGTTTCCTATTCTCGAATAATGTTAGCTGGCCTAATTATATCAACTATATAACTGAGAACGCTTTGAATAATTGAATATCCTACTTAACTTGAACTTTACTCTTGATCGACAGTAGTATAGATGTTTGTTCTGGAACAGTCTGGTTAAATTCAGTTTAAACATTTTGTACACCACCCCACACCCATCCCACCCCACTCCATCCAAGAACGTTTTGAAACAGTCTGATTAAAAAAGGTTTAAATATGATAGTTCTTAAGCAACTAAACATGGGGTATTATTTCTTCCATTTTTTATTTGAAAACAATGAAGACATTTTAAAGGTAAAGTCTTTAAAAAGTGTTTATTTGTGTCTCGTTTGTTTAAAAGAATCTTTAAAAGGCTTGTACGCTTTTAAAGTAGATATTTAACGTCCTTAATATTTGGGCTCACTCTCTCATGTCAGTTTGTCTTTTTTAATAGATAGTATAGTTATACTGTATATATATATATATATATATATATATATATATATATATATATATATATATATATATATATATATATATTCTACATACGAATATGTATTTCTTAATATGTACATATTAAATAAAATTGTATGTAAAAGAAAAAAAATATCTCAGGTCTATTTCATTCGTTCAAATATGACAGTTCAAGCCTTGGTGCCTTACGACAAAATCGAATGTGATGTCGCATATAGAACATCTGGCTAAAAATGTAGTCGATGAAACAATTAGTTGAGAGACTGAAACATTTTATTAATATAACACCCAAATAATTGAGGGAAGACATTTACAAGGGTATCGATAATTTTGAATAGTTTACACATCAATTAATGATTAAAACATTACTAATGCCGATTACTAGCATGTACATGATGCCATGGAACATTTAGCATTAAAACATTAGGTGACTTTCATGATTATTTGATGATGGAAGATACATTGATGCTATCTGACATGTTTTTAGGAGTTCACAACGTGTATGTGAAAAGATCAAAACTAGACCCTGTTCATTATTAATAGGCAAATAGATTAGCACATGATGCCTCATAGAAAAGTTTGGAAGTTAAATTTGAATTGTTGGCAATAAGACTGGTTAAAGACTTGTTGAGGTCATGAAAGAACGCCGGGATGAAAAAGCAGATACTGCCAACACGCACGCCACTCAAGAGCGAGAGCAGCAGGAGGAGGTGATGCCATGTTATGTTCTCTGGGACGGCCTGATTTTGATAGCTTGCCTTCTTTACGCCTCATCCGCGTCCGGGAACAAGCCGGCAGCACACGTTCGCTTAACGCAAGTGCAAAAAAGCCAGAACAAGTGCGAAATGCAACTAACGGAATGCAGGGTGACAAAGCAGCATCGCAGTCATCCGCAGCATCTATTAGACATATACCTGATCCCTTTCATATTGAATAGTACTGTGTGTTTTGCAAAATACAGCATAAACTTGTTATTCGCGGAATGCAGATGTAAGATGTCTACATCACGGTACGTCAAAGACCTCGGAAACTCCTTTATTACGGAACCCTACTCAGTGGTCTTGAAGTTGAGTATCCGATAATTGCCAAACGCATCTTAAAAATGAAACCGGCCAACTTTGGTCGCCTAGACTGCGCACATGTAGCAAATGCCATCAACATCACAGCGATGAGCCTCTGGACGCAGGACATACTCAGTAAGCAAGGCATAATTCCGGCTAATATCATTAAGTCAGCATAATAGCAGATCAAGAGCTCGCTGGGATACTCCTCCGTCAAGTTTTGTTGCTCTTGTGTTGTGCGGTAGTGACGATACGCCCGCGTCGAAATGCCATCCAGCGCAATTCACTATTTGGTGTCTAGCGGACTAAGTTTTATCTTGTTGATGCGGTACATTGCCATTGTGCAGTGGTCGCTACGTATGGCGGTCATGGAGTGTCGCAACTCTTTTTTCTCTTCAAAACACTCGAGATAGAGATGGTGCCAGAGGTCGGCCCTTACGACTTCTTTTGAGATTCATTTGGCTTTAAGTATTTTGTGCTACCAACTATTATTCAGTACATCTTGGGGCAGTGACCGACAAACTCGACGATGGTTTCTCCCTTGCACACATCCTTAAGCTTGACTAAGACCATTCATTTCTGCTGCAGAGTGGATGCTCTTCAGGGTAATTGCACATATAGTAAAGGTGAGCCTTTTCAGCTATATCGCTGTAGACAATGTTGGTCTAAATACTCGACAGCAGACTGTCACTGTCCGTATATAGCAAGTGCGTCTTGTCACTGTAGAGCCCTTTGACCTGATTGTAGGAGAAGTCGTGGATCAGGTGCTTGCTCAGGTCTAGGATAGTCTGCCCTGTATAGATCAGACAGTTGAGCTTCAGGCTGGCCTTTGTGGAAGGTACAGTTACAAGGTTGCTGTCAATGCTTTCCTCGACTGAAACGCCTCAACATTTCCACCCTAAACCTCTTCCTTAGGTTGTATATAGTCTTCCAAAAACAGAGTTGTTCATCAGCTTGAAAATGTCTTTCTCAAACTCCGACTTCACCTTAGTTTACATGCTTGTGTTCAGCTGTATGTATTGTGTCATCCGCGAGCTTTGGTCAAACACTACCACGCCGTGGAACTCGGTGACGCATATCCACAGCCCAATCTAAAGCTGGATGTTTTAGTAATGAATCACTGCTGCTATTGTTTGGAGTGCGGGAGGAACGACCCACATAAAGACTCCATTTGGTAGGTTCTGTATCATGGACCATGCGTAAAGAGTGTTGGTGTTGAGATATGATATCCAGCTTGTTGACTTTCCGTTGTCGTAGTCTGTGCACCTTGGGTTGTTTGCATTTGCGTGCCGCTGGCTAAAAATCGAGATACCATCACTAATGCCTTTCTTAATGAGTAGCTGCATGTTGATGTCTGTCAGCATCTCGATCTTGGCACCTGTGATATTTAAGAGGGCGTCCCAGCTCATTCTGGGTGTACTGTAGTAATGGGCCACTTCGAAGCCGGCAGAAGCACATCGGTTTTGAGATAGAGGTCGTGGTAGCTATCTTCTTTCAGCCAAATGTCTTCCATACTCCCTGCGCATGCATATATTTTTTTTTGTAGATAAACCGGCGCAGCTGTAGAATGCCTCTATTGGCAGAAGCTGTGTTTCTTCGAAGAGCTGTCCATATGTTCATACGTGTACACCCCTTTGCGTAACAAAAGGTCGATATCAGCGCAATCGCAGTGTGCTTTGTTGTGACACGGCATGCCTCCTTTGGCATGTTAGCTACCAGCTTTTCCAGGCTGCTCATAAACTGGAGACTTCAATAAACTGTAGCTGCCAGAGTGAGAAAATCATGTACTTCTCTCTATTTTGTTTCGGATACAGTTTAATTTTTCAGACGAAGCTGTACCATTGTAGCCTCTGAGGTTATGTAGCATAACTGGCGCCTTTGTTAACTCGGGGTATATCCACAGCTTGAGGATACATGCTTTGCAGAATGAGCCTCGGTACTTGCCGGTTATATGACAGTGGTCCCGCACCTTATCAGTCGTTCCGACTGCTTCACGAGAGAGTACCCATTAAAATATCAGCTAGATATGTGTTACGACTAGGGGTAAATGTAACAAAAGAAAAGACTCAAACAAGCTTTCAAGATTTAAATACAAATAGTTAATTTCCTAAAATATTAAAATATTTCAACAAACAATCAAAGTGAAGGAATTAAAAATAACTTACAGTATAGAATATCCTTAAAAGTCCTAAATTGTTCTAAAGTTCACTGATAAGGAAGTTAATCAAAATATTCCGAATTAAGAAAGTTCCGAATGAAACCTCTAATATGCTGGAGTGCCAGCAATAATCAGTTATTTACAAATATTATTAGTTCCAAATAATCCTTGTGAATATGGAATATCACACAAGTTCTAGAAATGTTTCCGATAATTACAACGGAGCTGTATAGTTCTTAAAGTTTAAGTGGCAGTACTAAATCCAAAATGTACTGTATAATAATATCACTGAAGCAGATATCACACACATAATGAACCAATCTCGTTTATGACCTCTTAGGCTGAACGAACTATGAAACAATGGCGAACGCTCCGATTACATCCTTTTATATAGTTTCTTAATCTGAGTCATTGAAATACAAATAAAATCCATTTCTTAATTCCGTCTTAAATCAACATCTCGTTATTTACGAACTTATTCTACTTCTAGTCAACATAAAATGAATCACTCACTTTAATTGCGAAATCTCGGTCAGAACATTGAATGCAGGTCAAAGGACAAATCTCATGCGCTGAATCACGTGATATGACTCATGCTTCAACCGACAATATTGATTTTACCGTATATGTGCACTCTGCAAAACGACACCTATTAGACTATTATACACAAGTCATAAACTAATAAAACTATACCATTATTTAAAGAAATGATACATAATTTCGTAACAATATGAAATGACCTTTAGGATCTCCTCCTGTTCGCACTCGATGAAAGTGGGGACGGCATCTTTGCCTTATTACAACACCGGCTCCTTGAAGACATCGTAGCAGCGGACGACTACATAGCAAAAGCTACATGGAACTTCGTCGGCTATTTTCCGCGTGCAGCTTTTATCCGGAATCCAGACAAGGCCTTCCACTGGTACGTTCTTTGCCTCGAAATCCACATAAATAATGTTCGGGACGCGCATCTTTCATTGATAATTCTTAAATCTATGATGTTTTTTACTGGCTAGAATAAGGAAACACGCTTCGGCTTTTCGCCCATATCACCGCCGTCTTTTGTACGGGGTTTCAATAGGTTGGCCCAGCTGAAGACGTGAAGGCACCCCTGCGGCAGACTTGCTTTCTTCGTTGCGTTTGCTGTGCTTGTATACCAGTCGGTTTATGTTCTCCATCCAGACATGGTAACTCTTTTTACCTTCTGTGAGCAATAACAGGTCTATAGTGTTCATCGGTAGGACACGTAACATAGAGGATGGTCCACTCAAAACAGCGGTCGTCGCTGTTTTTCGTGCACTTTGGTGCTGAAATGTAGCTCCGGCCGCGAAACGGGAGGTACTGCAATACACCGAGGTCAAGCCCATGACATGGGACAAATACCCATTCACATCCCTTGCGCATATATTCATCAATTTGTCTTAATATGGTGTCATTTGCTTTGGCAACCAGCAGCTCGATCTCATCAATACGCAGTACGGCGGTGACAGCGTTCCGGAAATAGTCCGTCAATGTATTAGTGTCTGCTACCTCAACCTTTTTGCAGGCGTGGTAAAGCTTTCACCAGCCGTGTCATCAACACAATGCTAAACTTCAAACCATCCAGCTCTATACGTTCCTTGAAGAGGATATGTTGTAGTCTGTACGCCATCGCATTAGGAACTGTCGAATCGTCGTATTCTAGCCTGTTTTTTTTCCGGTACAGTGGCTCTGTGGTCTTTTTAAAGTTGTATTACCTTGCTTTGGTTGGCCTTTCATTTCTACAAAGGCTGGAAGTTACCTTCGAATCTTGCCGTGTTTTAATTTTTTCTTTGCTCTTGTTCTCGCTCCGGAGCTGCTACTAGCTGAACATCCTCAGCATCAGCCTTATCTAAGTATTTATACGCTGTGATATCATCATCCTGTCCTACGTTCCGCAGAGCTGATATTGGAGTCTCAACCATACACTATTATTAGCAGCCTCCAACTCCTCGTATGACTCTCCTGTAGTGCCTTGTTGCCCATATATAGTATTTGTTATTCTCTCGCCTCAGCCTTTACACAAGTCTCTAAATTACCATTTGTGTTTCTTTTAGCTATACAAAAAAACTACAAACATCAGCTTTTATATCTACTCACACAAAGTTGTTTAGTTCATTTTTGTTTGTTTGTTAAATAAATGTTTTATGTAGCCTTTAGCTACTCAAATACACAGCTAAAACCAGATTTTACATCCACTCACACAAGTGTCTAATATAAATTGTGTTGTGGCCTTAATCTGTGCATGAAAACTGCTAAACTGCTTTTCCGTGCCTTGTTCTGCTCCATGTACTTACCAGCACAACGCTGGCAAATTCGATGATTTGCGGTAAAGCCAGCCGCAACTCCAGAGCTGCCAACTTTGGCATCCACGCCTGCTATGCGCCATTTTCACACAGTTTTTCGCGCACATCTCTTTCGAATCTAGTTTCAGCCAAGTACAATTGTTTTTTACTATAAAACACCGTTTGTGAAGGTATACAACTAGCCCTAGCCACCAAGCATTATAACCTATTACCATTTTTTCTCTATAATAGTGTTGCTTGACACAGGTTTGAGTCAGCCTTGGGGAGGGGTTTGCTCTCGCGGCCTAACAACATTATGTTTTTCCTCGCGTTCCCACAACCTACAATGTTGAACTCTGCTCCCCCCCCCCCTCACAGCGGATGATCGCTGGCTGACCGGTTTTCCAACCGCCTGACAGCAGGCCCCCCAGTGGTTGACCAAAAAGCTTTCCTTTTGTATCTACTTCGGGACTTTTCCAGCTTAAATCATACTTGCATGTTGAAGAGTAAAACTTTAAATTTTCATTGTAATATTTCAGAAGCAAATACGATTAATGATTGTATAAAGAGTACATTGTCTGAACAGTTAAGATATATTTTTAAAGTGAGTTCAAGGAACCGTGTTTGTCCAGTTTTAGTGAGAGGTTCCTACTGGAGTGTTCAGACATGTGTCCATTGATTAACCAAAATATTGATGAGTCTGCAAGTGCGTTATTGAATTTGTTTTATACGTCTGCGGATTTTTTTAAAAGTTCGACACACTCAGTTTTATATAATGATCATCTCAACCTTTTTGGTGAGATGCCGAGTGTGAAAATAGTAAAAGTGAGAAAAAAAGTTGATGCATAGTTTTAGGGCAACAAATTATTCATTGAATCTTTAGTTGTATAAGCAGACATAAGATAATTTCAAATATGTTATTAAAGTAAAGACAGAAAAATATAAAGAGAAACAAAGGAATTTGTTTTTGTTAGAGATCATCTTAAACCGTTTTGGAGAATGCTTATATAATGTGGTAATATGACTTATATAAGCAAATCTAACATATCTGGCACAGAGTGGTATAATTATATTAAGATCCGAGTACATTCAGAACAAGTTGTTGATGATAGTAATGAGGAGGAACCTCTGTTAAATATACATGATGCAGACTGTGATATTGTAAATGAGTCTATATCTGGAGAGATAGTTGTACACAGTATACTTAGATTCAAATCTGGAAAGGTTTCCTGTCTAAATGAGATAGAAGTTGACTCTCTCGAGTGTGCTATGCCGCTTATCACACCATTATCAGTAGCACTGTTTAACAAAGTCTTTATTACTGGTATTTGTTCTAAGTATTAGGTGTATATCTTTGATTAATGCTACGTGTAGGATCTTTATCTCTGTTTTAAACAAGTGTTTATATGAATGGACTGAAAGTAGTGGCGTTATTGACAAAGTACAAGCTAAGTTTTCAACCGGGAGATATCACTACAGACAACGTATTCACTATACAATCTGTCATACAGAAATATATTTCAAAAAGAGGAGGGAGGGGGGCGTTTAACTGTTTGTGTGTATTTGTTTTAATACCATTTGAAAAGATCGAACACGTTAAGTTGTGGAAGTGTCTCGCTTAAAAATGTATGACTTGAAAATGTGTAATCATTTAAAATTCAATGTACTCTAGCTTGCAGTCATGTGTAAAGACAAGCGAAGGTTCAACAGATTTGAGAACTAGGCAAAGGTTGTGTTTTAAGTCCCCAATTTGTATTTTGTTTTATTAACGATTTGATTCAGTTATTGAAAGACAATGGTGGTAGAGGTATGTTTTTTATTAGAAAATGTGTCTGATCGATTAGCACTATTATTTCCTGATGATGCGGCTAATTGCGCTGATTCCGAGATAAGAACTGACATAATATAACACTTTTGTAATACCACTGGAATGGAGGTTATCTTGGGTAAGACAAAAGTAATTGTGTTTCGAAATGGATGACCGTTAAGAAATTATTAATAGTAGTTTTTAACGGGGCACATATTGATTGTTGATTTTACAAATAGATTGGTCTGGTGTGCACATCCAAATTATCATGAACGAAAGTTAAAGAAACATCAATAGAACACAGAGAAATATGTTATGTCTACTTTTTATTAGCAAAGAAAAAATTGGTTATTTTTGTTGTGAAGATGTCATTAAACTATTTGACACGATGGTAAAACCTATATTTTGTTATGGTTCTGAAACTTGGGCCATACGTATTCAAAATGTATTGAAGTGTTTAAAGTCGCATATGTAAACAATATATATATATATATATATATATATATATATATATATATATATATATATATATATATCGCACATAATATGAATAATTATGTTGTCTTTGGAGAATGTGGCAGACTACCTTAGTGTATTACATATTACACTAGGTGTGTTAAATAAATTGTTACATATGAACAGGAGCAGACACCGTGCATAATACTACAAAATGCTTAAATCATTAGATGATAACGGACGAGTTACATGGACATCACATGTGTTGAATGTATTATTTAGCTATATATTTGGCTTTGTATTGATATCGCAAGATGTTGAAAGTGTTAGTGTATTTGTAACAGCAGTTTCTAAAGGATTGAAGGAATGCATGAATCAAAATGCAGATATTATCAAAATGTAGATATTATCAAAATTATAAGACGATATTAATTGCTTATTTCTTTTTTTAACCGCAGCAGTTATACCACTTGTTCTTATTTATTTAATTTTGTTTTCTTTCATCCTACTTCGGCAATACTGGCATGTACCACACCGATATTATTAACCAGTTCTAGATCAATATTTTTTTTATGTTTCTGACTGTTCAATCTCAACACGCATCTTGTTGTAAAATTCATGAAAGGTAACATATTTTATAGTTTTGATCTAATAACACAAACTTGTAATAGAGAAATCGCAAGTTTTCATAGTAGCTTTAATGGTGCATTCATCAGCATCTATATTTTTGGTTATATATGTTAAATCCTTCTTCTTTACAACTCCGACAGAATAGCAGTGTTGGCAGTTATATTGATATTCAAGTCATTCATTTGTTTTCTAAAAGCATTCGTAAACGTTTTAATCTCTTAATCGTTTTGTTGGATAAGATTAAGATTATAAAATAGAATAGTATTTCAGAGAGTTGATTATGTTCTTCATGTCGTTTTCTAATGCCTCTGTTTCGCTGGTATTCTCTGCTTGATTGAGTGTAAATATTGTTAAACGTCAGACACTGACCCTTATCCAGTCATCGCTCTATTTTGAAATTTCTAGGTTACGTACAAAACAGCAAATATGGCTCTATATTTCTCTAGAACAAAATTATGTGTTTCTAAGATCATTTTTCTGTTCTTTTCAATCCGTTCTGAGATTTTTTAACAATTTCATTGCCGTGTCGTTCAATCACTGTTAATTATTGCTTCCTTTTTTCTCTCCATGTCTTAATATGTTCAATATTAGTTTCATACAAATCTTCAAATCTTCAGTGTTTAAGCATAACTTTGTCGTTGTGCAAACTGACTAGTCCCTGCATCAGTTGATTTGACAGGATCACTTACATTTGTGAAACGGTTATTGTTAAGGTTTAAGTCAGTGTTGATTGTTGGACCTTGTATTACATCATTTCCCTCTGTTTTAACCTCATTGTTTAAAAGATTAGGTACTCTCAGAGATATCACTGCCATCTTACGCTAGTTACTTTACATGAGCAACATATGTTGAAGGCATACGTTTAAAATCTATACCTGTTACATCTATGTTTTTATGCTTATATCGACATTCACTTAATTGTATCATTCCGAATTAACTGGTAATGACAATTAACATCAAATAAAACAAAGCTAACGTGAGAAACAGTTTTAACAGGTAGAGACTCTGGCAAACACGAATAATATCCATTAGATTAATTTATGGTCTTATTAATTTGATCGAGGAAAATTATAAATGCTTATATTTCAAAAACCCACAAACTGTATTACATTCAGCAGATGTCTGAATTGTTATGTAGATATATATATATATATATATATATATATATATATATATATATATATATATATATATATATATATATGCCTAAAACACCTTTTCTTTAGATAAATTACAGCTTTGTATACAAGTACATCTATTAGTAACCAAGAACACAAAATTTGCCCAAAAGCTCTGAACTATGTCACATTCCCCAAAACGATGGCATATGGATTCAGGAAAAAGCCCACAAAAGAGCACATATTACTATCTATTATACCAATTTTAAAACAATACGTATTTGTAGCTTTATCTGACACCATCTTATTTGTGGACAGAGAGACTACCCCAAAACACGTGAAAATTGGTGAAATTTTGTTAAGATACTTTTAAAATATGTTTCCAGTTTGCAGATACAGTTGTAAGTCATCTAATTCAAGTGATCGTTAATGCTTCTAATAATGCAAATACATCTATCATTTTTAAACCTCCCAAATAGTAATCATTAATTAATACTTTTCTTCTAACTTTATCAATTGAATTATTTTACATAAATATATAAAATATATTGTTATGGAGAGTGTCACGATAGACGTAGATGGTTTATTTTAGATAATGCCAGATGTTTTACAACGGTGATTTTATAGAATTGTGTAACAGCTATTTGTGACCACTGATTTAATATTTATTTTGATATCTCCAATTTTATTGTCATAATTTATTTATACCATATTTTCAAGCTAGTTGAAAATTGTACACATTTTAACGTAAGCTCACTGTCTCACCAATTTATCTGCTAACTCTGACATAATCTATCCGCACTTCTAACTTTGCTCCCAAATCAGATAACCATAGTTCTTTCAATATTGACAAATAATAGAAAAATAAGGGCAGACTTTAAGGATTTACTATTCCCATCCAGAGTAAAAATGCTATAAACAGCATATTGAGAGATCAAATATTCTCTAGTATTAGTTTGTATTTCCTTAATGTATGAACCACCTGTTACCATATGTGCCAGTATCTCTGCACAATGGATAAATATATATATATGAAGATAACGCTAATGTATTTGCATTTTTAGAACCATTGCCTACATCCTCTTTGTACGTAAAACCAAGAAGAGCTGTAGCTCTGTACTGTAACAATTGATTTGATATTATTATAAAAAGTTTATATCCAGTTTATAATAGAATCTCCAGAAATGAAAAAAGATAAGACGTTGTTAATACAGGACCATGCAACATAATCAAAGGCGTCCTCAAAGTCAATTAATAGTAATCAACCCGGAATTGTGTGTTTCTTAGTCAAAGACATTGAATCATACAAGGTTCTATTATTTTCTCCAAAATATATCTACCTTTAATAGAACCAATATGATCCTCGTTCATAAGGTGAGGTAAGATGTCTTTAGCTCTATTAGCTATATAAACCAAAGCTGTTTTAAATGAAACATTCAGTCATTTTTTGGGTTTCCAATTCTTTTGATATTGGTTTGGTTTGTCACCTTTCGGTATACAAACAGTTATTCCCTCTTTCTTTGTGTTGATGCAAGTTCCCCTACACTGTTGTCACTGAACTGTGTGTACTTAATATCAATGAATTATATACGAACAAAAATGTAATCGAGTTCTGTTGCCGCAGACGGCGTTACTCGGCTGTGGTTTATTTTAGGTTTAGTTATTTCACTCTACTGACTTTTGTTCTCCCAGTGATGCATGAGCAAAATGCCTGCAGTGAGAAACCCGATTACCTCAAGTTCTCTAGCCGTGGACTGCACCATAGCCAGGGTACTTATAGAGCAAAGTATCGCCATATTATCACAATACAACGAGTTATGTCAGCAAGCTGTCCACTTTACGGACGGCTTCCTGGTGAGGCTTGTTTGGGGTCCTCGCAGAATTCTTGATATCTGGGTCCATCTCAGTAAGGTGGACTTGCGTGTTGGGGACTTGAGGATAATTAAAAACTTCAGATTTAACATCGGGCTCTGCCCAACCAAAACAAGGTATTAACTGTGTATCGAAAAAGATGCACACCAATAACCACTTTACGGACGGCTTCCTGATGAGGCTTGTCTGAAAGCCTCTCAAAATTCTTAGTATCTGGGTCCATCTCAGTAAATAAGGTTGACTCGGGTGTTGGGGATTTTGAAAAAATTTAAAACTTCAGAATTGACATCTGACTCTGGCCAACCAAAATAAGTCGGCATGCAGAGGCATGTGAAATATAAAATCATATTCTTGCTTGCTATCCGTTTTATGTGTTTTGTATATTGAATGTTCCAGAATTTATTCTAAATTTTACAGAGAGTCTGATCGATGTCACATAATGCCATGCTATCAGATAGTCTACAGTCTGTTTCAGGTTAGCCATGTTTTATAACTCAAGAGACACATTGAATTCAATTATATGTTGCATGCATTAAATGTTGAATAATGTTCGAGTTCTTATAATCCAGTATGTTGCATGCATTAAATGTTGAATAATGTTCGAGTTCTTATAATCCAGTAAAATTATTCTTGTCGGACACGAACGTGGTTATTATAGTAAAAATCTCGTACAGTAGCTCTGATGTAATCATTGAATGTGTAACGAAGCCAATTCATGTGCGCGCATGCGTAATGCATATTATTGTATTTGTACTTGACCCTGTCTCGTGTACTTCACGGCTCAGTGATTATATTTTTATCTGTTTTTGTTACAAGGAGTAGTAGAACTCTGTGGGATTTCGTGAAACCCGTATGCTGGGGTCGATGGTGACGTTGGCTCGAAGGACGGTGTTGGTTTGCTAGCAATAAGGGACCAACGCTTCTGGACCAGTGGGACTGTATGGAGTAAGGAGGTTCTTGAGGGATCCGTCGGCAGACTGGGAGAGGCGGGCCATGCGTGGTGGCTCCTTGACCATTCGGCGAGAGCTGTGGAACCGGAAATACATCGTGATTGTCAACTAGACGCTAGGAGATACTTGTGTTCCATTTTTGAATCAATATTACTCAATATCACTATGTGAGTGAAATAAATAATTCAATATATCGCTATATGTGTGAACATCAATAATACACACATCCTAATTGTGGATAAAACACACATTATTCATATTTTTGTATAAATTCTATACTTTGAACACCCTTGGTGATAGAATCATACATTGTTCATCTGTGTGTATACATTCTATACATTGATCGTCCATGATGAAAGATCCATATATCAAACATATTTGTTTATAAGTTCCATACGCTGATTTTGGTCTGATTACTCGTTGAAGTTACATGTTCTGAATAGTTCCATTTAGGAACGATATTACTTCTTTATATCAGTTATTGAACTCGATGCGCATCATTCTGTTAAATCCTTTGTTGTACTTTATGTGCTCGAATATCTTGTCAGATTCATTCATCGTTCAACTGCATTATAAATAAACATCTCATTCACGAAATTGTTTTTTAGTGTCTTAGCTAAATCCAATCCCAACCCGGCTTCAACCTGTTGCAGCTGTAACTGTAGTTCATGGATCTGATCAGAAAATGTTATAAATCTTTCAAACAAACTTTAAAAACTCAGTGGTAAAACCATCTGAGCCGGGACTTTTATTGTCTGCCATATGTTTCAAACTTTTTAATGTTTCATCATAAGATATGGGACCTTATAAAGATAGTTTCTGCAAATTATAAAGTTTTGGAATATGAACATTCATGTTATTTAAATGATCATTTATATTGATAGAATCTACTTTCCTATATTTATCCATTTGCTCAAAATATTCCATACTGTTTTGCAAGCTTTCATTTTGAGTGAATATGTGACCTATAATCCTTTATTAACATAGGCATCAATTTAGTGACATAATTTCTTTTTTTCAAGGGTACAGACAAAATTTGTAGCCTTGACTCCTTCATCAACCCATTTTGCTCTTGAAAGGATCATAACCGCTTTCATTTCTTTATCCTGCATTCCAACAACTCTTCCTTTTTCCTATTTAGTTTTAGAGAATTATCTAAATCATTTTCTAATTCCAAAGTTTCCTCTAATTGCTGTGCTTCTTTTGCACTGTGCTCTTTTTCTTATATGTTGCGTAAGAATTAGTTCTATCCCTTACTTTCAATAATGTTTGAAAACATAAATAGTCATTTATCACAAATGGTATTTAACGTTTATCGTGTGAATTCTCAGATATATTGTTCTACAACATTATGTACGGTTTGTTTCACTCGCTGCAAAGATTCTATATATTTCAAAAAATAATTTTTAAGCTTCCAGAAAGTTTTTTCTTTTCGTAATTGTTTTAATTCAAATTTAATAATCACTATATAGCGACCTGTTCTATACCCAGGTTTGGTCAGAGCTTCCTTTACATCCACTAGTAAATGTTCTGATATAAAAATTTATAATCTAGCTTGTTTGAATGGGTTTTGGTTTTCTACGCTTATACATGTGAGGATCTATATTTAATTTCCTCCAAATAATAATCAAATCAAATTCACGAATTAGATCCAGGACATTTTCACTTGCCTTGGGATTACAGATATTAACATACTTGTAACTATATATAGCAAAGTACACGATGAGATTAAAATCCCCAGCTAAAATTACATTTTCGTCATGCACATTAGCAATATCCCTTGCTATCTCTATATAGAAGACAAGTGTATCTTTGTTTTTGGCCATATATGTTATATTTATTAAAGTCATTTTTCGATCCTCAACACTATTACTAAAAAAAGCTGATTACCCTGATTATCACGTCTATTGCTATGAACTTTGAATTCAAAATTATTATTTAGTAAAATAACAACACCCCTAGCATTAGATGTATTGGAACTATATAAACCCCATTCATATCACCATGTGGATTTAATATATCGGTCCAATTCCCAACAAAATGTGTATCTTGTAAAATATAAATCTCTCTCTCTCTCTCTCTCTCTCTCTCTCTCTCTCTCTATATATATATATATATATATATATATATATATATATATATATATATATATATATATTAACATTGGACACGTCTTCTTAGGGTCTCCTAGTCTATGATAACTGTTTGTACGGTTGGTAATACCTTCCATTTTGCTTATTCAGAGGGTCTGGATTGTGGATAAGAGTACCTGAAAAATGCCAGCTCTACTATGTGCAGAGATTCTATTCTACAAGATAAGGAAACGCTGTACATCAGTACTAAACAATTAGTAGTTTAAAAATGACCATGTAAATAAATTTATATATGAATTCCAAATCAGTAGAGAGACAAACACAAAGCAGGAAGCCAACAACAAGGGATAAGAAGCTAAATGGCACATCCTTGGACTCTGCGAGATGCGCTGGAAACATTTCGGAGAGAGATCAACAGAAGACGGACACATGATCTACTTCAGTGGGCATGAGAACAAGCATGAACATGGAGTCTGGTTTATGGTACACAAGGACATTGTGAGTGCAGTCATGGGTTGTCGACAGTGTCTAACAGGCTGATTACAATCCGCGTGAGGGCATCTAACTTTAACATCACTATCATACAGGTCTATGCCCCAACATCTGACCATGATGGCGAGGAACTGGATGAGTTCTACGACCAGCTTCAAAGTCTCATAGACCAGACACCCAAGAAGGATATTCTGGTTATTCAATTAGACTGGAATGCTAAGGTAGGAGAAGACGCACAAGCAGACTGGCGAGAAGTCTGTGGTCCATACTGTAATAAGCAGACCAATGAGAGAGGACTCTAGCTCCTGGACTTCGCCACATACAATAACTTAGTGCTAACGAACACCCTTGGCCCCCACAAACTATCCAGAAGATGGACTTGGCACAGCCCAGACGGAAAACATCACAACCAGATTGACTACATCTTGGTGAGAAAGCGCTTCCGGTCTAGCGTAAACATTGCCAGAACACGTAGCTTCCCAGGAGCTAATATAGGAAGCGACCATGACTTGCCGATGATGACTATCAAACTTCGTCAAAATAAGACCAATAAGCCAAGACAAGTTAGGACCAGGTTCGACCTTGAAAAACTTAAAGATCCAAGCGTGGCACAAGCATTTGAAGCATCAATAGGCGGCAAATTTGCACCACTCACAATTCTGATACATGAAGAAATAAATTTAGACTCCTTGATCATCATATTCAGCAAGGCAGTAATAGACACAGCCGGAGAGATCCTTGGCAAGCATCGTAGAATAAAGAAGCCTTGGGTCACAGCAGATATCCTCGACTTCTGCGATATGAGGAGAAAACTGAGGAGTAAGCGAGGAGACCATGAAGGAGCAAAAAAATAAAATGAGATTAACAACAGGATTAAGAAGAGCATAAAGAAAGCAAAAGAAAGCTGGTTAGAGGACGAATGCAAGGAAGTCGAGAAAAGCCTGAACCAGAATGACAGTAAAAGAAAGGGCATACCAGTTGGTGAAAGACCTGCCAACAGAGAAACAGGGGAGATTTAATACGATTCAGGACAAGGCTGGTAAGAGTCTGACAGAAAACCAAGAGATTCTTAGCAGATGGACGGAATTACTGTTCGGAGCTTTACAACCAGGAGACTTCTGGAGACCAAGCTGTACGAGACATACCGCTGACCAAAACAGAGGTTGACCACCCGATCCTCAGGAACGAAGTAGAGGCTGCAGTAAAGGCACTAAAGAAGGAGAAGTCAGCTGGGGTAGACAATATACCAGCAGAACTTATTCAAGCAGGAGGAACTTCCATGATAGATGTTCTCACAACAATCTGCAATCAAATCTGGCAAACAGGAGAATGGCCCACCCCATGGACCCTTCGTGACTCTTCCTGAAAAAGGGAATCTACAACTGTGCCAGAACTACCGAACAATCAGTCTCATCAGTCACCCAAGCAAGGTTATGCTTAAGATCATCCTCAACAGACTGAAACCCCAAGCAGAGCACATCATTGCGGAAGAACAGGCAGGTTTCAGAGCAGAACGTAGCACTACAGAACAGATCTTCAATCTTAGAATCTCTGCGAAATATATCTCCAGCATCAACAGAACCTCTATCATGTCTTTATTGACTTCAAGAAGGCTTTCGACAAGGTATGGCATGCAGCCTTGTGGGCCACCATGCAGATATACAACATAAACGCAAACTAATCCGCACTATAGAAACCCTGTATGACAAGGCGACTAGTACAGTTCTCGTCAATGGCAACATAGGAGACTGGTTCAGAACCACAGTCGGAGTCAGACTGGGGTGCCTTCTCTCACCCACTCTCTGCAATATCTACCTGGAAAGGATCATGTCCGACGCATTGGAAGACCACGAGGGCAGTGTCAGCCTTCTCTCACCCACTCTCTGCAATATCTACCTGGAAAGGATCATGTCCGACGCATTGGAAGACCATGAGGGCAGTGTCAGTGTTGGAGGCAAAACAATCACCAACCTGCGCTTCGCTGATGATATCGGTGGCTTAGCAGGAGATGAAGAAGAAATGGAAACCTTAGTGAACTGTCTCAATCAAGCATCACTAAGATATGGGATGGAGATCAACGTTGAAAAGATAAACCTAATGACAAACAACCCGAGTGGCATCCAAAAGGAAAAACGAGTGAATGGTCAGAAGCTGGGCACAGTAACAAGCTTCAACTACCTAGGTGCTATCGCCTCTGATGAAGGTTCAAAACCTGAGGTTCTTTCCAGGATTGCGCAGACAACAGCTGTTCTGGGTAGGCTGAAGCATATTTGGAAAGACAGCAACATCACGCTTGGGTCCAAGATCAAGCTTATGCGCTCCCTCGTCATGTCCATATTCCTATTTGCATGTGAGACATGGATCCTAACAACAGAATTAGAGAGAAGAATCCATGCCTTAGAGATGCCTTAGAAATGAGATGCTATCGAAGGATCCTGAAAATCTCATACTTAGATCACGTCTCTTATGCGGAGGTGCGCATTAAAATCCAAGGTGCAATTGGACCTTATGAAGATCTGCTCACTACTGTAAAGAAACGCAAATTAAGATGGTATGGTCACGTCTCACGCTCAACTGGCCTGTCAAAGACAATCCTACAGGGCACGGTGAGAGGAAAGAGAAAACTAGGCAGACAGAAGAAGAGATGGGAAGACAATCTCAAAGAGTGGACAGGCATGGACTTTGCAAAGTCCCAAAGAGCAGTGGAGAACAGGGCAAAATGAAAAGAGATTGTCGCAAAGTCATCAGTGGCGCCCCTACGACCAGCAAGGTTACGGGAGAAATGAAACAAATGAAAAGAAAACAATATTCCTTTGAAAAACAAAACAAAAAGTGGCAATTGAAAACACCTTTGGATTTGTATCCGAGTATATCTTTGTGTACAATAATTGTAAATGAATGTGTCTGTGTGTGTGCATGTGTGTGTGTGTGTTATGTCTAAGTAAGGAAGCACATCTAAAGATCAGGATGCAAAATAATTTAAGGAAATGCCCCATACACCAGGTCAGGTTGTGATGTAGAGGACTTTGTTAAATCCTGACAACTTATGTTCAATAAGAAAAAGTATGTTTTATTTTCGCTTAGTTTCTTGTGTTAAAAATGCTTTTAGTAAAAGTCGATTGTAAACTAAGTGAAAATCTACTAATTGGTTTTACTACTTCACAAATATCAGTGTTTGATGGTGAACAATTGACATATTAAAGAAATTCTTCAAAAGTATGCTGAGAACAGCAGGTAAACATAGTCATTTTTTAATTTTTTTATTGTTATTTTTTTTCAGTAGGTAAAAACTATGCTATTTTTCGAACGATAAAATCTGTACTTTGCACATGCTATTTATAAACTCAGAAGATAAACCATTGCAGGGATCGGGTTGTATGATACAAACATAGTTTTCGTCTCATACTTTGGTTGATTCTTTATTGTCAATGGCGGAGCCTGTTTTTCTCTAGAACACCTCACCTGCGGAGTCAAACATCATTAGTTTTACTTTTAGACCAAATAAACACAATACTAAAACATCTACATCACCGTCCATTAGAAGCAAAGCGTGCTCTGCACGTGTACCGAACGTACGACTTATATACTTTACGCAATTCTGAGATAGAATAAAACAAGAACATATAATAATTGATTAAAACAACTGAGTAAAACTTTTTATTTTACAAATCCCTAAAATTTGAGCCATGCCGAGCAAAAGAATGATGTGAAGGCGGAAAAAAAATCCCTATTTGTTTGACATTGTGGAAAATTATAGTTTATGTTTACATTCTTACAAGTTCTCTTTGTAATACTTGCCCGATTTTAAATTCAAATCTGATTCAAAATTTCAAAGTGTAGAACTTCAACCTGTCGTGAAAAGATTATTCACAATACCTGAGGATAGAGAATTAAGGGGTTATGTAAATACTGCAGACGTTGTCAAATCAAAAATAGACTCTTTGAAATTTTATGTTGAAATTATAAAAGACAGATTAAAGAGTGACAAAAGAATATCAGCAAAGAAGAAATACCAAACAGAAAAAGAGCTAAGAGCAGCTGGGAATGGTTAAAGTTAAACCAATGACAATTAGTTGCACAGCGAACATAGTTGGAGAGATATTTTCTAGAAAATATTTTTTTAAAAATATGTTTAAAATATAAAAATAAATTACCATTAGGTAAAAACTAAAACAACTGTTTAAGAGTGTAGTTATAGCTGCTATATCCACTGCTGTTGGGATGACAATATCAACTGTGGATCTGATGGGTCTATAACAAAAGATTTAGTAGGCGGTATCCAAGGAATACTTGAGGGTAGTCCTTCAGCTGGATTAACAGAAATTTTTAATCATTCATTTGAGTCACAAGAAGTAACAATACCATTGCCATAAGTAATTGATAGTGTAATATGTTGGCATTTGAAGACAGATGGACAGGTTGTTTCGTTCCAAGCTGGATATGTTATTTTGCTTGTTTGGCATTATTGGAATCTTTATTTGCATTTTTGATCGGAGGTGTAAATGAAATATTTCGCACGACTTCAGGTTCTTCATTGGCGACGTCACTAAAATAAACTATAGGAGATCCTGCCAACAAACAATCAAAGTGAAAGAATTAAAAAAAAATAACTTACAGTATAGAATATCCTTAATAGTCCTAAATTGTTCTAAAGTTCACTGATAAGGAAGTTAATCCAAATTATTCCGAATAAAGAACGTTCCGAATGAAACCACTAAAGTGTTGATGTACTAACAAGAATCAGTTATATTCAAATATTATTAAATCCAAATAATCCTTGTGAATATGGAATATCACACAAGTTCTAGAAATGTTTTCGCTAATTTCCAAGGAGCTGAATAATTCTTAAAGTTGGAAACAGTACTAAATCCAAAATGTACTGTATAATAATATCACTGAAGCAGATATCACACAAAATGAACCAATCTCATTTATGACCTCTCAGGCTGACGAACTATGTTAGAATGACGAACGCTGCGATTAAATCTTATTTATAACCTCTGACTGCGCAAATCAAATTAAAACCTAATTATTCTACGTCTCAAACAAACACATCAGAATTGTGATCTTAAACTCTAATTTCTGGTCAACAAAATGAATCATTCTTTGAACTACGAAATCCAGGTCAGAAGTTCAAAAGTTCAAATCCTCACACGCTGGATCACGTGACATGACTACTGCTTCAAGCGAACTATTGATTTTCCGAGTGACCAATGTATTGGGACACATGTACCGTATACGTACTTTCTGCAAGACGACAGCTGTTAAACTATATGCAGAGATCATAAAACTATACCATTTTTAAAAACAAAATAATACATAATTCCGTAACAGATGTTTTTTTAATTGCTTGGTGTTAGGTCAACCTCAGGGTTGTTCTTTGATGCTTTTTTAAATTGCTTGGTGTTGGATCAACGTCAGGGTGTCTGGAGTAGAAATATCATCATCATATTCCATCTGCTCTATATAATAATTACTCAATTTGCATTCTTTTGTGTTTTTATAAATATTTTCTCTCAATGTCACAGTTGATTTTTGATCATCTTTTTTAATATGTTTTCAATATGTCGGTATTGGTGGTACTGTTCAAAACGAGTTTTTACAGGTTACTGGATTTCTGCAAATTGTTGTTGTACCCAATGGTAGTATCCATTTTCTTACACATGTCACTTGGTAATAAAAATATATCATCACCACCAAGAACATAGTCCAATTTTACTCTGATATGTATTGTTGAAATGCCACCATAAACGTTTCATCTTAGTCGTAACCTTGCAGTCCTAAATTTAATTGTTGCCATCAACATTTTAACAGTTCCTGGTACTGTCGAAGGAGACTGTGCAATGTTGTTTTTTTTTTTATATTTGAACTCTTGTGTCTTAGATGTAGGTTAGATAACTCATAATAATTTGGTTTAATCTTGCAATGCGTTCATCTGTTAATCAATTGATATCTTGCAGAAAGACGCAATTTCAGTCAATAGTTTCAACTTTGCCATAAAATTCATTTAATTCGCTAACAATGTACTTAAGGATTCAACAGTGTCAGCGCCAAAGTTGTAATATCATATATAGGATGCTAACACAACAGAGGACAGAAGGTCCCAAAACTTTGGAGTACAGTTGTATGTTCTTCTTGCCTATTATCGGTCAAGTATTTGTTTTATTTCTATTCAGGTATCTTCAGTCATGATTTGTTGGAAAATTAAAATTATTACATTCTATGTTTAATTGCTGCAGATTTATGTTATTGTTGGTCAGATTAGGTATAACTTCAGCAGGTGAAGACGTACTGCACACTCACTAATCAACGTTCGAATCTAGAAATAAACGTGAAACCTGTGAATAGATTTATATAACTCTAGAACACTTGAACCTGATTAATACCAGCTTCAAATGTCATCCAATCCACACCACCTAGTTTTGCTGATTTATTTGCCAAATTCTGATGTCACTATGCTCTGTACTATGTATCTGTTCGAATAGTCATTTGTGCACATTTTTAAGGTGTAGTTTTCAACATTGTTTCATGGTTTATAAGTAAAACATGGCGTTTATGTATAGCAAATCTTTATAATGTTGAATATTTTTTATGTGTCACCCTGATTAGGGTGAGATAACCAATTTATTGTATTAAATTTAATCACAAGACAAATGTCAGGTGCTGTATTAGTTTGTCTTTTGAATCTGAAATCAATCGCTGGAGACTAGGTATTATGAGGGAACAATATCATGTGAGAATTAACGTATATTGCTTTACTACCAGATTCTTTTACATTAAGACCAGAGGCTGTAACTTTTGGACTGAAGTCTATTACTTTAGGACCAGAGTCCTACAACATTTCTCTTGGGTCTAGAAAAGCAATATTGTAGCTAATTTTGTACCTAATGTCCATTATTTCAATTAAAAATAATCTGAAACTGGCTTTCTTAGGAAAAAAACACTGGGCTATTTATTATTTGTCCACATTTACTTGTAATTTGTTGTTGATTTTATATCTCTAACCTTTTTATTTCCTTCACAATAATACCGTTTTAATCTCGTTAATTTTACACACTTTTCACATCTCTCGTATTTTGTACATCGATATTTATATTTAAAATATTAGTTTTTCTCTCTTGCATTTGTTACAGTTTACTACTGATTGTACCTTCGTTGCACATTGTCTCTTACGCTATTTGACTTCGTTCCTCATATCCAATATTGATTGTATCATTTATTTCAGTAGTTTAATTTTAATTACTGCCAGATATTAAATAAATGTGCTACAAACATTGAATATTCCAAAAAAGTATTCCTACACACTGTAATATGCGTACTGGATTTTCTTGGTTCATGAAAAACAAATCCATATCAACTAGTTTGGTTTACTTTGAGATGATCTTTGTCACAGAAGGTTTTATGAATTGTCCATGCATAGTTATACTGTAGTTGCTATACCTGTTTGGAATGAAATTCGAGAGAAGATTAAATGGTCTCATGGTTGAATCAACATTTTTGTGATTTTCCTTACCTCTTATTTGTTCAGAATCTTATTAACCAGCTTGTAGTCGGTTACGTCGTATCTACTATTCAGCTTTTTGGAGAATTAGTTATAATCAGCTTCATTTTTTTCAATGTTATGTTTTTGATCTCTTCTGTGATTTCATTTTTATTACCCTGCTATGACTCTGAGTACATTGTAGCAGCCTTTACACGTTGTTCATGTGGATCATTTTGTTGTTTAACTTTGATGTTTTTAAGATGTAATTTCTTTCTTTACCTCCTTTGTGATTAACACATATTCATATATAATACATGTTGTAACTCTTTCATCCTCAAATGCACTGTATTTTCCACATATTTTGCACTTTTTAAACTCGGCATCTATCAAAAGCTTAAAGTTGTCATCCTAATACTTCTCTCTATAAAATGTGCTTCCTCCATTTATTTTCATGTGATAATATTTATCGCTAGATCCCGTATGTAAAACGATTCATCATATCCTTTTAATTTCACAAGCATATACTTTTTACCATTCTGTTTTTTAAAACAAAAAACTATTTCAACTTTGTGCATATGTCATATTGTTTGTCGTAAATAGATAACCCTTAATAAAACATGCCCTCAGTATCCTCTTCCTTCAAGTCTTCAAATTTGAATACCACTGGTTCGCCTAAAATTAGGCGGCGTATCAGTTTTCAAGTAACCAAATAGACTTATTATATTTTTGATATGTTTCTTGACTGCTCGCATCGACCGAAGTCAGGTCTATTGATCTGTGATAATGTTACTGCATCACAATTTAAATTTGGTGAAACGTCAGCCCATTTCTTGTATCTCTTTTAATGTAAAATACGTTTACATTCTACTCTCTAGAATTATGTTAAACTTTTCCACTACAGGAACTTTATGTGTTAGAGAAAATTTAAAAAAGTATTCTGTGTTTTCCTTTTCCTGCAAATCCTTTATTTTTCTATTTTAAGACTATTCTCCAAACTGTATCTTTCAGGTCTTATCTCTTCCAATATTTCTCTTTAAGCCTTCATCTCCCTTTTGTATTTTTGTTTTTTTTAGTCCAAACGTGTTTTTAGAAAAGAGATATATCACTGTCAAAATATATTTATATCCATCGTTAAACGTTTTATATGCTTGCATGTCAACAGTATCTGTCTGACACTGGTCATCAACTTGACTGACATAAACTCGTTTATAGGGACATACTTTCCGCGCTTGATTCTGTAATGTGTAGGTAGACCATTCGTTTAACCATTCTTTTAATTCAGCGTTTTTAATTTTCATTTGTCCCATTTACATTCTTTGCACAATTGATTGGTATTTATATAATCAATTTGACTTTCAGGATAATAGTAAATATTGAAGCGATTTTCCCCCGCATTCTAAGTCATGCCGTTTTGATTAATATCCCCGTATCAGAAATGAGATGGTCCAGTTATGAATAAACTCGTCAGGCAACGTGATAGGTCACGAGGTACCTGGTGTATATAAAGGCAAATGATCATCGGTTTTGGGATTCTGATACGTATAGTCCTCAGAGCAAGAAGATTAGAGAGAAGCGAAACCCAAGACAATCGTGAGGTAATTATTCTGATAAGTATGCTAGGAGTGAAGTGCCTGAAAAAGGATTTCCACGACTCCAGCGATATTAAAGGTGATACAGGGAAAAGTTGTTTTTATCTTGTTCGCATAGGTAAGCGCTAAGGCTCGAGAAGATTTATCGTGCGCCAATACTAATCCTTGGAAAACCAGAATACGAACAACAAGGGGGAAGGTTCGCAACCAAAGCTGTAAATATTCGTTTATACACGCCCCCTTACACGTCACAATATGTATTAAACACTGCTACTTTTTGGTCATTTAAAACTGAATTTAAAACGCACACAGAGAATAGTGAATGCCTGCTTTTTCATTTTTAAGTTGAGTCAACAAACCAACGAGACAACCATCTAAAACATGTACTTTTAGTTTCAGCATATTTAGCAAATATTTTCAATCCTTTCATACGTGGTGATTTGAGATTTTTGTCACATTCCTTTGATTGACTCTGATATAGGTACTTCATATACTGAATCATCATGTGCAGATTTTTTTTAAAAGTTGTCTTCTATGAATTATATCTCTCCTTTTCGTTGAATCATTGTTAAATGACCTTGTAAAATTTGCGAGATCTTCGAATAATAATGAAAATTTAATCGAATACAAAGATGCATATTAACCGACATCAAACATGTAATATAATCTTGCCCACTCCATGCTGTTTTAACCATCTTGCTCTCCGTGTTGATGCTACATATCTTCATGTTACCATTATTAAAGTTAATCTGTAAATATGTTTCTTGTTTAAACATTACAGAATATTCTTTTGAATATTTAAAATCACCAAAATTAACATTTGTTTTTTAGACTTGAATGTTATTCTTCAGGGCAACTAGTTTTGAAAACATTTGTCCTGAAGGAACTAATAGAGGATATTTGCTTGAAACGAGTGAATAACGGATATATTTCATCGAGTGGGTGAAAAACTCGGTATTTTCACGAGTGGCGAAGCAAATATTCACTCTTTTCAAGCAAATATTCTTTTTATTTTATGCTCACATACGTTGGCTACCTAAAGTTTGTGACACAGTGAATTAGCAGATTACTTACGGTAATGTCAGCTGTTTACCGCACATGTTCTTCTGTACTATATGTACCTGCGCACAAAATTAGTTCCACATCAGATTGATAAAAATTAACTGATATTTCCAGAATAACAAACTACAAGTTTCAAGGATAACAGACAGGGATTATTAATAAGAAAACAACCACAAGTAATTCATCAATGTATAATTGTTTTTTTATTAGCACGCAAGAAAACATTAAAAAAGTTAAACAGAAGTGAAATTGACGAGACGCCATTTTTTAACCTTCGAATCGGTGGTAACGGTGAGTGAATGAAGCTGAATTTGGCTAAAATGACAAGAATACAGGATCATGTGAGAAACTTTAAAAAATATATACAGGATCCAGTGGACATTTCAAGTTTATTTTAATCACTATCGGTGTCACTGGAAATAATACGTCTCCATTTCCTCAGCGGCGAAGACACACTCCCGCTGCTCTTCGCATGTGTACCACAGACGTATTGGGCAGTCTGTGAAAGCGACTGAGTTTCGCTTCTTTGCTGAAGATGTATATGGACGTCGTCGTGAATAATTGGAGGACATATGATAATGCAGGTACGTTAGACAAAATGTTTGAAATATTTCTACTTTGGTCGGGGTTTAAGTTACTGTAGTTATTTAATGAGTTGATGTTTTTGTGTCCTGATATTTGAACTATTTGATTCGCTGGAATTCCTTCATCATTGAGCTTCTGGATGAGGTGTTTCCGAACACTATAAATAGAAAGTGTAAATTGTAAACAGTACATTTACATATATGTAAGTGGTATGTACATGCAGGTGTTCATAGCTTACAGTAGTTTTACATTTTTCTTTACTTACTTACACAGTTTTACCAAAGTACTTGCTATGATACAGGTAAACTGCATTATTACTATATTTTTTAACTTGTTACAACTGTCTTACTTTATATCATGCTAAGGTTCAGATGAGAATTTCAGATTAGGAAAGGTTATCTATGATATTTTGAATTCAACAGGATTACTTCAATGAAATTGCATCTACTTAAATGTGATGACATTTGCGTGTGATAAATAAGTATTTAGAATTTACCTGTAAGGAGTTATACGCTTGTCAGTAGGAGAGAGACCTGTATCAGTCATCCTTTTGTTCATGATCCCATATAACTTGTTGATCCCCATTGGTGTCTGTTTTACCAGCCCTGTCCAGGTTTGGGGTTTGCCACATTTAGTGAGAGAAAAAAGGGACTCTCAGACCCATTCATCCCTGCAGGACGCTTGTGTCTATAAAGTTTGTAAAGACCTACAGGGTCTTTCTGAGGGATGTCAGGTATGGCACATGCTCTTGGTTTTGTTAGTGTGAAAATGAATGACTTTATTAGATTGTATTCACTTGTACACATGTACAATCATTTGTCCTAATGATAAATTAAAAACTTGATTTATTCAAGGTTGATGCATAATTTTCCTTTCAGATCTCTTCAACTTGTTCAGCTTTTACAAGGATAATGAACAGAAACCTATGCTTGCTAACTTGAGTTTTTGGGGTACTTTGCTATTTGATTTGAAGTATACCAGGAACTCAATAACCAGCATAGTGTTTAATGTGCAGCACTGCCAGTGAGTTTTGACACTTCTTGTTACATCAGAGTGACGGAAGAAAATAAAAGGTTATTTTTGTTTTCCAGCAGGTAAAACTTTTCAAACTGGCTTACTTTCTACACTAAGCAAATGTCCAGAAATGTATGACATTCTTTTTACATCATGCACTTATTCATGGTAATTCTATGTTGTAATTATTTTAACATTATTCAAAGTATTTGCAAGGATCCAGAACATTCATTACCTTCTATTTCTTTCCTTCACTCCGGTTCTTGTTTTTGTCTATCTTTCAGTATTATACACAATATACTCCTGGTTGCTGTCATCTACTTGCAGGGAGATATCACCCCACTGCAGGTTGTGTGTTTCCTTTCCTGTCCGAATTCCAAAGTGCATGGTACAGATGAGCCACATTGAATATAAAGAGCAGTCGGATTATCGACACCCAGAGTCTTAGCCTCATAATCTTCTGTAGGTCCTGGTCAGACATTGGGTCTGAAGCCCTCGGTTTGTTGCCTTTTCCCAACTTTTTTAGATCCTTCAGCTTCATTTTTAGAACAGATCCACTCTTGTCAAATTGAATCTCATTTATTATGGAAACACCATACGACTTTGTGCGTACATAGCGATCAATTGATGATATCATACCTCTAAGTGATGATGGTTCAAATTGATCACCTCCTTTTTTCCTGACAGATAAGATAAAATGAGAAATGTGTTGGTTTAGATCTGATGGTGGGATAAACTCTGGGATTCTTTGTTCCCCTTCACTCTGAAGAAAAGCCATGAACAATTTCAAGTTGCCTTCATTTTTTTCTTGGTGTTGATATTTGCCTGTTCTTCCAAGAAGGCATCCGCATCTTCAGAAGTCACCTTCTTAAATCTGTCACATTGAAAGAAATGTTTTGGCTGTATCATTTGAAAATCTATTTCTTGAAGATTTTCATCATCACTTGTCACATTTGACAGTAATAGTTCTATTGCAATTTCATCAGTACTCAGTTTTTCCATTTTAATTTTGGTTGCAGACGCCACAGACAGGACAATGACAAATACATAAGGATAAAGTAGTTTACTGACAGAAAATGAAAGGGAGGTAAGTATGTTCTGACCCAAAAAAGTAGTTCCTGTAGTGAAAAAATATTGTGAAATATCAATATTATTTTATTTAGAAAATCCAGTAATTCCCTACTTAGCATAAAATAAAGCCGCTTTCTCCATGCTGCTGCGCTTTCGCCCGAGGCTCAGTAGTTGCGCCAGTGACTATTGATTTTTGTAATCTGGTACTACTGTGATGGTCATTTTTTTCTTTCCATTTTAGTGTTGTCGTATACTTGCACGAATGGGTTGCTGTGTTGTGCTAGTGTGCTAGAACGTTTTGACTGACCTAGTGACGTTTTCAAAAAACTTAGGTGTTTACTGTTCTCGTATATCTGTGAGATGATTATACAAATGATATGAGCCGTTCTCTACACTACTTATATATATATATATATATATATATATATATATATATATATATATATATATATATATACATACATTAGAAAGACAGAGCGAGAAAGAGAGAACAGAATATTATCATACAGGTTAGAGAATTATAATTTGTCCCCTGATGAGGATCGAAGGTGCGTCTGCGAGTTACGGCATCATCGCCTTGTGTTCATACCCTCTCAACAAAGCGCACATACCACAAAAAGGATGGAATTTAGTTGTACATATACGGACTTTCTCATGACTGAAAATGTATTTGCCATTCGGTTGAATTTACCTCTTGCCTAGTTGTAAATACGAAGTACAATAATGATCAGGCGCCGATTTCATAAAGATTCTTTACTTGAGTAGGTACTCAAATAAAACTTGCGTTCCTCTGTATAATTCTTATAAGTCAAAATTAATGTCAGTATCACAGTGTTCAAGTCAATAATAACCAATTTATTTCAAAGCGTAGGTTTATTGCAATTAACCTGTATTTATTTACAAATAATCAGCATGCAAAATTCTACTCAAATTTGAGACGTTTTATAAAAGCGGAAACAACATTTGAAAAAGAACAAAAGATTGCGAACTATGTTTCTTCACTTCATTGAGATATCAGTACTCATTTCACGTTGTTATTATTGTAATTATCACGATCTTTGTTTGATCTGTTTACCTATGTGGCATGCGAGTCATATACTTATTGTTTTCTAAGTCTCAAAAACGTTTGTTATTTCCTATCACATTCACATTAAAAAAATCTCAAAGCTTTGTACTGTGAAATATTATACTTCTAGATGGCTGTATACCATGACTCTCATCCATATAGTCTGAGATACAGAGCAGTTTTTCTTTATTTTTACAAAAGAATAGCGACTTTATGACATAACTGTTTCTGTATGTGTGCGCTGTCATCCTATCAGCAGCTTTATCAACATTTCAAAATAAAACTGTTATCAATATTGAATAGAAGACTGAAAGATGTCTATCTAATATCAAAGAACCTGGTGACCATAAGCAATTCGTAATTTCTTCAGTCGGAGATTGGGACCAATATTAGCCAATCTGCACTGTTTTGTGTAATTAGCAATATGGTGCAGATTCAGCTACTGCTGCGAAGTACAATACGCGAAAACGTTTGACGTTTACCTAATGAAAATGTCACGAATTTTAAAAACGAATCTCAAGAGAATGATCATATTTAAGGAGGACTGGACTTTAAGGAAAAAGATCAGCATGAATGGTGAAATTTTAAAGACTGAATTCTCATTATGGAGCTTGAGTGACGACCATGATGACTGAATATTTCCGGTACGTTGCCTCGTGTTTTCGTATTTGGTAATTGCTTCAAAAGTGGAATTTCTAACCTTCTCTCCACCTTCGTAGACATATTGAAGCTCGTGCAAAAAGGGGAGGTGGGATACGGGTAAGACGCTAGTTTTGTTCATGGTGAAATAAACCTACACGAGGCCCATTTGAGTCCTCAAATATCTAGTTTCTTGTCCTTTTAGACAGAGGACGGGGCGGGTCCGTCCATTCCCCCAAAGCCCAAGTGCCTGTGCTTTTGGATACACAATTCAGATACCTTTTTTCCCTTTTTGTTAAGGGCAATGATTTGTCTTGTCCTATATAGTCATTATAGATTTGTAGCATCTTTATTGCAGGACCATTTTTATGCAGCTTTACATTAGATGAACACTTATCTTTCCGATAGTAAACTAGATCAGCTAGGAATCCCTGTAGTCTTATGCCCCGTTATCGGGTACGAATGAATAACTCTCTCTGTGGGGTTCGTCCTAATTCATAAAGGGCTCTGAGAACGTCAGAACATAACAGTCTGTGAGGGCTAGTCATCACAAAATAAAATCAGCAGGGCGCAGTGATATCGGGCAAGTATTGGCTCTCACACAATCTGCAGCCGTAGAAAGGTCACTTGGTATGATCCTTGACACCGAATTACTTGCATTCCTGGGGTTTACGTACTTTTCCACTGACAGACATATTACAATCACTCCCAATGCATCCGCCCCATATTCTCTCTCTCTCTCTCTCTCTCTCTCTCTCTCTCTCTCTCTCTCTCTCTCTCTCTCTCTCGTGCGGGCTTTGGGATGTAGATTAGACCCGATGCATCCTATTGCATATCGTAAGAGGCGACTAATGGAGGCACGTTTTATGCCTTGGGATACGTCCTCTGATGATGTTCTGACTGAGAAGGGTCTTAAACCTGTTATATCAGTGCGTTTTATACTTGTAAAAAAATTGACTTCGTTTTTTTTTTTTTTTAAAGATTTTACTCTTTTTTGCCTTTATCTTTGCTTTGTACACCGCCTTAGGGATACCTAAATTTAGTCGGCATTATATTACCAGAATCGTGTTGATGTGCCGCTATATTGTATACATACTATACTATACTCATACTATACTCTCTCTCTCTCTCTCTCTCTCTCTCTCTCTCTCTCTCTCTCTCTTTATCCATTTGATTGTGTTTATTGAGCTTGGAGGTCGAAAAAATATTTGCTGGGCGCAGTGAACAGATACTTGCTGCAACAGTAACATTTGGGATTATATGGTATGTAGATATTAATGGTCAATGATATATCAGAGAGTTGCGATGTTATTGTGGAAGAAATTCCCTTCTCAGAGCACAATAAACCCTTGCCTGTGTTTATGTTCCTTGTGAGCTTTTATTTCATTAGTTGAGTTTGCAATGATGGAGCGACAATAAGATGCTTTACCATACTTCTTACTTGTCTATTAGAGATACATACTGCTTTACCCGAGTGTTATTTCACTTCCGTCGAACTTTCGCAAACTTTCCCACTTTTGCAAATTAAGCGGGGTAGATTTTAAATCGTCTTGTAGTTTTTTGCTGTTCTGAAGTGGAACCAGCAAACACTACATAACTACAGCGACGTAAATATTTTTAGCTACAACTGAGTTTTGTTCAAAGCGGGAATGATATCAATATTCGGACTTAAATTAATACTGTCTTAAATCAGGAAATTCGTTAAATCTGACAGTGTATATTTACTTTTTTTCCTCCATACGTACGTAGGATGCAACTCGCTAGATAAACTTATCTGACTCAGGTATCAAAAGATAGCAATATGTATTGTATATAGGTCACTCGTCTGGTAATTAACCATCTGTGCATTTGGGAACAAAGTCTTGGCCATGAACTCGTCAAACTTTTCAAACTTCGACGAGAATTATCAAATATCCCCCAATATGAGATTAAATATCCCCCAATATGAGATCAAATATCCTCTAAAATGGTCAATGAATAATGAATAAAATGTTCAATTCTACCCGCTTTGCTCCAGAACCATTATAATATTTTTGCAAACTTATAAGTTTTTACTACTGTGGAACTATTTCTTTGAACTTAGTAGTTTTGAACAAAAGTTCTGGTCTTTTATTGGAAAATTGTATTAATTCCTCTCAGAAAAGGTTATGGAATAATATCACGTGATGGCTTAAACTAAAGTGAATAATTCCTCTTGTTGTGAGCCTTCTTCACCTCGCCGAATCTCACGTGGTTTTAAGTTAGGCCCAAAATTCAAAGGTGCGGATTGTTTCATGAACGAGCTATAATTTAAAGGTTTTCCAATGGAAACTTCTTTACAGGAAAGTTAAATGAGAAAAATACGACAACATACCATCGCCAGAATTAGCACTCGTAAAAACAGTCAATGGTTTAATGAGTATGGAAAGCGAATGAACTGCATACAGGGGTTACTAGGTTGAGTATTTTGCACTTACAGAATAAAGTATCTGTAGTAATATATGATAAATGTGGGAAATATGGCAATTTGATGATAATTGGTCGGGCGTTGTAAAATATGGCAAGTGTGATTCCCTAGTTAAACATCTGCGTCTTTTTTGCACAATCAAGCAAACTTCAAATGTAACGACTAAAGAAAAACCGTTTTGACAAATTAAAAATTAAATACAATTATACAGAAATAATAAATTAATAATTGATAGAAAACAATTAGTACAATGTACACAGTTAAGTAGATTAATGAAGGAAGGAAGGAGGAAATACAGAAAAATACGTGAAATGATACAGGAAGAAAAGAAAGAGATGAAAGTGAAAGGCACACTTATAAAAATAGGGATAGAAAAGAAGAAACGTAAAGACTTCTTTTGACCACAAGATAGATAGATAGATATTGGAAAGAGGAAAGAAATAGTGTTGGTTGTAAGTGTTAAAATGTACCGTTATTTAAGAACGCATTTGTAGGTTCAAGTGTATTTGTTTATTTCTGAGAATAAATGGATCACGGGATGTTTGAAAAGATGAAAATTTGGATCGCACCATGTATTGTTGTGTAAACGGATTATTTGATGTTTGCATGTGCTTGTGTAAATGTTTAGGATGAAGTAGACATAAGTTGTATATGTTACAAGTACATGCTTAACTTTAATACTAATTATATCGTAAAGGTTTATATATCGTCAACCATTAATTTAGTGTTACTTGAAGTCTTATCTGAACATTAATGTAATTGTTTATTCGGAAGGTGTCCCTAAGAGATCATTAATGACTTTTGGTTCGATATACTTGAAGTCTTATCTGAACATTAATGTAATTGCTTATTCGGAGGGTGTCCCTAAGAGGTCATTAATGACTTTTGGTTCGATATACTTGAAGTCTTATCTGAACATTGATGTAATTATTTATTTGGAAGATGTCCCTAAGAGATCATTAATGGCTTTTGGTTCTATATACATGAAGTCTTATCTGAACATTAATGTAATTGTTTATTCGGAAGGTGTCCCTAAGAGATCATTAATGGCTTTTGGTTCTATATACTTGAAGTCTTATCTGAACATTAATGTAATTGTTTATTCGGAAGGTGTCCCTAAGAGATCATTAATGGCTTTTCGTTCTATATACTTGAAGTCTTATCTGAACATTGATGTAATTATTTATTTAAAAGGTGTCCCTAAGAGATCATTAATGGCTTTTGGTTCTATATACATGAAGTCTTATCTGAACATTAATGTAATTGTTTATTCGGAAGGTGTCCCTAAGAGATCATTAATGGCTTTTGGTTCTATATACTTGAAGTCTTATCTGAACATTGATGTAATTGTTTATTCGGAAGGTGTCCCTAAGAGATCATTAATGGCTTTTGGTTCTATATACTTGAAGTCTTATCTGAACATTGATGTAATTGTTTATTCGGAAGGTGTCCCTAAGAGATCATTAATGGCTTTTGGTTCTATATACTTGAAGTCTTATCTGAACATTGATGTAATTGTTTATTCCGAAGGTGTCCCTAAGAGATCATTAATGGCTTTTGGTTCTATATACTTGAAGTCTTATCTGGACATTGATGTAATTGTTTATTCGGAAGGTGTTCCTAAGAGATCATTAATGGCTTTTGGTTCTATATACTTGAAGTCTTATCTGAACATTGATGTAATTGTTTATTCGGAAGGTGTCCCTAAGAGATCATTAATGGCTTTTGGTTCTATATACTTGAAGTCTTATCTGAACATTGATGTAATAGTTTATTCGGAAGGTGTCCCTAAGAGATCATTAATGGCTTTTGGTTCTATATACTTGAAGTCTTATCTGAACATTGATGTAATAGTTTATTCGGAAGATGTCCCTAAGAGATCATTAATGGATTTTGGTTCGATATGCTTGAAGTCTTTGAACATTAATATAATTATTTATTTGGAAGGTGTCCCTAAGAGATCATTAATGGCTTTTGGTTCAATATACAATAGCAGGATCTAGAAATATTTTGTAATAATTTTGGTCAATCAAAATCTCCTCAAAATTAGTTTCAACAGTGTCAGAAGCGTAAACTAACAAAAGGTAAAGTTTCTACCATACGGCACAATCCACAATCTGGTAACATAGTTATTGAAGTGAGTTAACACACAGTTTCAAATGGTTCTCTTTGCAATTCATTGTATCACAAAATATTCAAAGAGATGGAAATAAAATGCACTTTATGCTAAGAACTGACTAAGGCAGGCATGAAACATAGACATGTGACTTAATATCGGTTTCAATTGATATTTTTAAAAACAAAAACAAAAATAGTTTTTAAAATATCACAATAGTTAAAAGCACATAAAAAGTTTACAGAATTCATATGATTAACACGATCGACCAATAGTAAATGTTATGTAGTATTAGTTTTTTGATGTATGATTCAGATTAAAGCAATTGGATAACAAAGGGAAGGAACTGCAATACTAGATTAAATAGATCTCTTTAATAATTTATCACAAAGATATATACAATCTTGGGAGTCATAAACAGGACAAGCTCACTTTTATTATATACACACCGTTCGCCAAGGCAACATCCTGTATGCTCATTCTTTCTTTTGGAATGAAAGATACATCGATCAACAGAAAAGCTATGAAAGATACATCGATCAGCAGAAAAGCTATTTTCCTTTTAGTGATTTTACCTAGCAGCTCATCGACATAATGTTTGTAATTATTTTCAGACTGGAAATTTATTTTCATCTGAATTGGAGGCCGTGATTTTTTAAAATAAAAATACCATTAATATGGTGTAAAGCACAATCGAAATGTTCAACAAATATTATACTAATGAATTGCTCGACCCCTTTATTGACTGGATAACCATAAACTGTAAGTTGAAAGGGTGGAAGAGATTGCGCGGCCTTATACCGAAGAATTGGAGACTCAGTCATTCGAACTTTCTCTGTAAAAAGAAAAGAAAAGGTAACAGATGAGTTTGATTATTCTGAAAATTTACCCCCAAAATTGTCTTTATTTTTTTACGGTATTTCATGTCAGTATTAAGGAAGCAGTTTACCCCAGAAGGCCCTATACTGAACAAACATATCATAATAACAACTGCTGTCTTTTCGTGCATTTTGAACGTAGATATGATTAAATGTGAATATTCGTGGCTCTGTCTTATACTAGCTACGTAATGTCCTAGAAATTTGATTGTATGCATTACTGATTTCAATAAACTGTGTTTTCAGATCCAATATGACTTCACCAGAAGAACTTTGCAAGATAGTCGTTCAAAAGTATTATAGTAATGTGTGTGCCTCATCAAACTGCATCTGGTCCACAAAAACGTCTTCATGTAACGACAGGGAAGACAAAATGAATTTTGAGAAAATCTAAAATACGTACGAGGCTTTTTACATTTTGGAAGGAAATTATTTCAGAGGTTCATCGTCCTTTTCAGCCAGAAGCATGTTCAGGTACTGTAGACGCTGTGCCTCGTCAAGGTCGTCAAGAAACGTGCGCAGAGATCGCTTTTTTCGGCCACTGATAAAATAGAAAGAAGGATTTCAATCTTTGCTACAACTTCTTTGAAAAATATTTTGTCTCTGTATACATAGTCAAATCATTAGAAATCTGTTTTATACTTATTATTTCAATTACAGTGATAATCAGTTATTGCAAACTAACGTCAGTATGAGAGAGAGAGAGAGAGAGCATACGAAAAATATCAATGATTAATATGTTTTAGACAAAGTGCGAATACAAAAGTTGATAGTTTTAATAGCTAGAACAAACTGATACATATTACATTTTGAAAAAAAAATTAATTAAATATCACATTCTTTAGCAGAAACTTTTCTTATTGACAAGACGTATGAAAGTTAGATAATAATTTTTTAAAAGATCATGCAAAGGTCATTTATTGCTTTTATCATTGATTGGGTAAGGTAATAGGTTCGGTCAGTTTTTGTATACAAATACAAAGTGATTTTTCCTAGCATAAGTTTAATGAATAAGATTACCCTTGCATGTATTATATTTCGTAATTTCATCAACACATTAATTTGACAGAGCAACGCCCAATTAAAAATTTTGTATAGTAAAAGAAAAATTTATTCGGATGTTACTGACCTGTTCAGTGATTGAATCTGACACATTGAAGACAGCACCGGGTTAATAATGAAATTCTAGGATTACACTTCCTTAAGAACATTAATATGCACGGCCAAAAAGAATTACGTACACATACAGTTTCTTATTATGGTTTAAAAATAAAAGTTTTTGGTGTGTTTTGTTTTGTGTTTTTTTTTTTTAAATTTCTTTATCGGTCAAAAGGATTTCAAAGCAAGCATATAGTCAAAGAAGCTGATAGTGAGCAATCATCAATTACATTTATCTATATATTTCATTTCATTCAAAGGGAATACGTGTGAATACACATACACTTCTTAAGCAACATTATACGTGTGTCCGTAAACATGTATCCCCAGAAACATCAATACCGTCTTTGCTCGCTTATAGTCAAATCAAACTGCAAAAAGCACAGACACAGATCTGCCGTCGCATAATGCGCCGGCAGATCTTGGTCTGTGTAGTTTTGTTATAAGTAGTCAATAGAAAACAACAACATAGACCCTGATCTGCCGGCGCATTATGCAATGGCAATTCAGGGTATATGTTGTTTGCAGTTGGACTAAATCTATAAGCAAGTATATATCGGTATTCAAGATATATCAACCTTATAACGTTTCGAACGAAGAACAAGTGTACCAAAACCATTTTATGAAATGGTTCATAAAAAATTCTTTTTCATCTTTTGAATAATAAATTCAAATCACTTAGTTGCAAAGAGATGAATTGACCAACAGTTTATGGTCGTTGTTAGTCAATCGATTTTACGTAAATCATACCGTACACCAGAGTCATGCAGGAGCTACATAATTGTTTTAAAAAACAAGCAGGTTTTATGATCTGTCCTTGACATTAATGACTCATGCTCTTGGGGGAGAGGGTTGAAGGGGAAAGAGATCAATGAGAATCAAATTCTGATTAAAGTTCATATGTCTTCAATGAACTCTGCAAACCTAACGGTATACTACGTACAAAACCGTAATACTATCATGTCATCATCATCATTGTGTTAATAATAATTCAATGATGACGTATCGCTGTTTCTACCTAGGAATAAAGACACATTCTATTCTTGTAGCATGTAATGTTTTCTCCTATAATACTAACAATTTAAATTAATCTCAGATTGATGTCATAACAAAAATACGTACATTCTCCATGGGTCTATTTTACCATGCCCCACAGATGCACCGCCTTTAGACAGCGCCATCAATGCCTGTAGTTCTGCCACCCTTTGATCTGAATAGGTCCGCTTTATAAGTCTGGGGAAGGGAGGCGGAGGAATACATATGGGTTAATAATACATGCGTTTAGTAGATTTTATGACTGACTCATCGCCATAGCTTAGGATAAACGCGCCAATCAGTTAGCATTGTCTCTTCTTTTTTTTTTTTTTTTTTTCGGAATTTATTAAAAAATTTCTATCTCGTAATCACACAGAACGTTTGGCTCACAGTTTGAATTTTATGGAATTAAAAAAAAAAGGTAATAGAAAAAAGTATGACAATTTGAATTTGTTTATGTTACATATACCACACTGATCAGTTCAGGCAAAATTACGCAATATTTATTCATATTTGTCTGCGGTAAAATTGGTCAGTGGTAATTTCAAATATCCATGTATTTATTGACATCCATTGGCAAACGGATGGAGCTTGGCGATTCGTCAGTTAGAGTTAATCACGTGCTTAAATAAATAATATTATGCTGGAAGTACATTGAAACAGTGAGAACATAATATGCGTGCTATGTGACGTGCACGATGATAAACTGTCACAACAGAATACAAACACACGTGGAAACAGTGCAAATATGATGAATATGCATACACACACATATGACACATTAAGTACAGTGGGCATACAATTAAGACATGCACGTATGGCAACAAAACTGAACGAAGAAACATAAACACATACGCGTAGTTATATAACGAAACAAGCCGCGAGGATGATTAGATGGCCATTGTTGCTAAAATGTTCAGTTGAGGTTCTTTCTCGCGACAGGGTATCCATATATAGTTTACCTTATTGATTTATGTGAGATTTCGTTCATAATCATGCACAATGATCACATGATAACATGGCTCAGTGTTTACTTTATATCATGAAAAAGTGTTTACGTACTAGAAAGAGTCCATTCGACGGAAATCGGGGTACTCTCTTCGTCGAAGCCAAATATGTCAATTCAGTATTGACATTCCCGCTGTTGTACCCTCGTTTAAAGTTATTCCGCCGAGCGGCGTACGCATAAAATAGTAAACCAAATAGATATAGGATCGGATCCAGATAAATCAACGAGCATCTTCGCCTATGTGGTATAAAAAAGCTAAGTCCCTGATCTACAATCATATCATGCATGTACCACGATGTTATCGACTGGAATTCAACAATCTATTGTGGCCACACTTGCCATCTTGTTACTCGATAATTTTCAATCAAACAGCCCAAACTTCAAACTCGTTGCATTGCAATTCTGCTTTAAATCATTTGCAGTTTATGCCAATATGAATGAAATAATCAATCATCTTTAGCCGACATTTTTTTGAAAACGTAAAAGAAAGACTTGTATTGATTTAACATAAACTGCAGACTCTCTCTCTCTCTCTCTCTCTCTCTCTCTCTCTCTCTCTGTTGTTAATCGCAAATTAGAATAACCATTTCTTATTATTTCAACACAATGACATAGGATAATATCTATTATCGATTTGCTTCATTTCCGTGTCTATTTATTTATATGCGCCATAAGTTGTGGCGGTGAGTTTTTATAATCACACGCAAACACATGTGAAGGGAACATACAATCATTGCCCGTAATGTAATACATACAAGTTAGAATGAAATTGCTTCTTGAATATGTTTGCATGCATATTACGGATGAAATGTTACTAGGCGATGCTCGAAATTGTTTATTACTGGTCAAATTCGTCTGTTTCAAGGAATAATAATATAATCTGGCATTTAGTTTTAGCTTTGAAGGCATATCAAATGCATTCCATCTAGCACGAAACCATCGAATAGAAAAGAAACTATTACACTGTTTGTTCTGAGTATGATTTGTCTAAGGAGCATTAGGAAATTAAGCCATGTGTCACGAGAAAATATCCAATGAACACCAGTATGCATTTTCTGACATTTTTCGCATTATTCATTGGTGAAAACATTTATGCGTTGAGCCAGATTTATGTTAAGCTTTTATCTGCAACAGATCTGAAAATGCAAGCATGACGTGTTCTTACATAACAGATAGTTGTGATATTCTTGTAACGCCAAAATGTATGATTTCATTCATACATTTATTTTATTGCTATTTACTTCTTACATTACAGACCGTTAAAGAATTTGAATTCTTACTATGATATGTTAGGCACTCACAATAGAAAGTATATATATATATATATATATATATATATATATATATATATATATATATATATATATAATCAGCGGCAGCGGCATTGAACTTACATTCGAAAAGGCAATCGTGCTACGTAGTGTTTCATGAGTGTTATATATATATATGTGTGTGTGTGTGTGAGTGTCCTTCTTTTTGTATCTGTAGCAGTAAATATGGCCTAAAGGTCGTGACATATGGCTGTACGATGGTTTATATAATAATATATGGGGTATCACATTAACATGCCGATATATGCACATTTGTTCAGGTTATAAATTGGTTTGATTAAATGGCAGCATAACCGTGGGATCATGGTAGAAAACGTCTAAAGACGTTACCTCGCGACGACGTCAACTAAACCGCAGGCTATCTTTTTGCAATAGGGATGGAGCCTACGGCTTAACGCCAATAAAGCGTTATACTCAGCAATCTTGACGTCAGCTGTCTGACGTTTGACACTGAAACATAAATTCACACAAATGCTGGCATTAATATATTTTTTGATTGTCAGGTTTGATATTTCTTAATTACACACTATGATTAACATAAAGGTGTACACATCTGTGAAGATAGACTAAAAGCTCTCAAGAATTATGTATATAAATAAGACATATAGTGACATATTTATTACATACCTACATATTCTTACATGGTTAATCAAGCGTTCGATAGAGGTGTTCAGTCCATATTTCTGTATCACACACGCCGATTCGAACTATTTAGGTGTTTTCTATGACGTCCGCGCGTCAATATTTATTGCCGCACTGAATGGAACTTTTATAAATCCTAGTTTGTTTTGAATTTCATTGACATTATAACGTTAACAATATTTAGAAAGAGTAAATAAGGGGTATGCAATAAATAGAAAACCGTACTTGTGTTTCGTTCAGAGACAAAGGAAACAAAATTCGTTTGGTATGGCTTAGAAATACGTCCCAGTCTTACGGCCTCAATCTATCCCTACACTATATCAAACTCGTTCTCTCCGCCTGCTCAGAACAAAACACCTTTATAGTGTTGTGTATATTTGCATGCCTTCGTTTTCATAATGCGCATTCTCATAGAAAGATATGCGAAAACAAATTGGAAAAGTTTATTTATTTGTTGGAATACATAAAAGGATGTTGAGTAAGTTTAGGTAGTACTTGGCTACGTATAATACGTATACCTAATGAGAAAAAAGTATGTATTTCAAAATTTTGTATCCTCTCTGTGTCTTACTTCTTCAAAAGAATAAAAGTAAGGAAATTAAACCAGTACAATCTATCAAAATGCAAACTGAAGGATATTAGGTGAGCATCAAATGCATAAACAAAAACGGAATAGAATAATATTTAAATTATATACTAATGATAAAACAGTAAAACCCCGTCTAATTACAACCCTGGTAATAAAACCGACATGATATAACCACAGGAAAACTAAAGAACGGCTTTTTTTTCTCCTCTGTATTTCCACGATTTACAACCACGAAACTGAAACTACCCTGCTAATACGGATTACGAACAAATACTTCCAGACCTGCCTAATGATTCCAATAGATGTTCTACCCACCTACTGGGACCAAAAAGGTCACTAAATCAAACATATATGTAGTATGTTTGGAACACCAGGCCTTCACCTGTCAAGGTAGTGATAATCCACGCCGGTCAGTAGTTCAAAATAGTTTTATGTCTGAAATATTAATGTGTCTTTTTATACATGCCCCTAGTTGGAGTTATTGAATCTCAAAGGCATTTAGTAAATATTTCAGTGATCAATTGTGTATCCAACATATATTTGAAGAATCGCAGAATTTAAGAAATGGAACAATAGGTCTTAAAAGATTTTGTTGTTGTCGATTATATTTAATTTATTCTTTTTCTTCACATAAACAGGTGTTTATGTAATTTTGTCAACCAATTGTATACGATTTATACATAGTTATTCTGACTGAAATATTAAAAGACAATATAATAAAGTCAGACACAACCAGTCCAGAAGATCTGCGCATTTTCCATCCGCTAAACTAAAATTGGTATCTGACATTTCATAAAATGTACGACATCTATTTTTAATATTATATTTCTGATCCAAATCATCTAAGATTAATGTCTGTCATATGTTATGTAATTCTCAATAACTGAGATATAACATTTAATTACTGTGTATATTTTATGTTACGGTTCAGATATCTCGACGATTATAGTTAAATATAAACTCTAATTACTTACATAAACATGCTCTTTTTGTTCTACTTATGTCATTATTCTTTCTGGAATTTTTTTTATTTTTATAAAAATAGAAAAATAAGAAAGATAAATCTTGTTTTAAAAAGAAGACACCTTTCTTAATATGATATTGCTAGTGTAAAACAAATATGCGTTTACTGTATCTATTTATAAAATATAACATATGTATTTTATATATATTTGTGTGCAATATATCATAATAACATTTTTCATACAAAATGACGACGGCTTTTCAATTTTTCTTTTCTTCAGACAACTAACGTAATAACTTACCGTTCTCCATTCTCCGGTAGAAATCTGGCCGACGTCAGTGATGTGATAGACATCATAATAATCAATATCACTCCCGTGAAGTATCTTGAGATCTTCATTGCTGAAGGAATAATGTTTCACAAAGTTTTATGCAAAAAACTGAATATGAATTATAATGTAACCATAACCTTTTACTATAATACGCCCTTGCTTATATTGATAATTAGAATAAGTAACCAATTACTAGCACGGACTGCTGTATACTGCAACAGGATCCCGTCTGGAACTTGTAGTGAGTCAAAAAGAACGCCTTCTTTAAATTGAAGCTGCCCGCAGTCTGACCGAAACTCAATGATTTGGCTGCCGTATCCATATATTTGTGGGATCCCTATATCTGTGTAAGTAGGTGTCATATGTTTATTTATAGAAGCATACTGAAATACTAGCAATGCAGTATTCATATGATTGTCATGTGCAAGCATTATGAATGCTACATTGTCAAGCCCCTCATAATCGAGTAGATAAGAAATTCTTGAAACAATAAACAAGGAATATCTACATGTTTTGATAAGATATAAGGAAATAGTTCACGATGAAGTAGAAACATTGTATTGTGATGAGTGACTGCCACTCGTGACATTACAAAAGGTTTCCGCTTCATGAGTGAAAATTATCTACTCAAGAAACGTAGATTTTCTTGGTATTATATAGTTTTGAAGGCAAAAACCGTCGACTTGCATTTGTTTGTTTTCATTTACACTGAGTTATGTGGTTAACGGCTGCATTACCACATCGAGCTAAAAAGTTCCAAAGTTGTAAAAAGTCTACATATAATGCTTCCAATTGTGTATTTTGTCAAATTAATGATTGTTTTCATACTAAAAATGAAACGATTTTTATTTAAAAAAAAAACGTTTTTTGAGCAAATTGATACAGTACACATTATTGGTGAAATCGTCACTGGCCAGTCGAATCTGACAGACTTTAGGGTGTAACATCTTTAAACTAAAGATTTTGATGATATTTGGTTTACTGTTTAGGATATTGTTTATTTATTTTGTATACTTCTGCGTTCAAAACGTGAATTATTAGGCGTTGTCAGGCCTGCAGTCTCGTTCAGTAACAGAAGTTGCACTCACATTTCGATAGTTCCTTAATTTCGGGTTGCAATGAACGTTTATATATCCCTGAATTCTCTATCGTTTTCAAACATTAGTATGTGTGTGACGAGAGCTAAAATCTCTAATTAGAAAAGTGTTTGTATTATATTTAATCACGAGATTTTCCCTAAAATCTTTCACCGTTTGTCGTAGAGTGTAAAAGAAAATATGAGTGACACCGGATATCGAATAGAACAAGTCATGTAAGTTTACTAAATGACAATTTGCAGAATTTATGTGGAAAACTATCTTAAATAAGCCAATGCTTGGAACCTACTTGTTTTTGTTTGGGGTTTGTGTTCAAGCATTTTGTTGTTTTATGTCATCTCCTCACCCCCTGTTTACATAAACGCACAGTATCGGCATATTTTAAGATTTGTTAATCCTGGTCGAGAGAGAGGAGATAGAGGGGGGAGGGGGAGGGAGAAAGAGAGAAGAAGAAGAAAAATAAATTAGGCTTAAATCTGGAAATATAAAATCTATATGAGCAGATATATTATATAAATGAGGAAAGACAGTTGTTCCAGAAGTTATATTTCCACACGTTTATCGCCCTGTAGAGATACATTTCAGTATTTCATTATGAAATATATAATAAAAAACTTTTACACACCGTGGTCTTCCCATAACAAACTATCATCATTTCACAGAAGACCTGTATGAACTACCCTATAACTCTCTCCCAAAAACATACTTGCTAGTTCGCTTCTGAAATATACTCAGTAACCTAACTCTTAGCTAGTATTACTTCTTCATGGTTAAGTCTTCACTTAGGTTTTAAACGTTAAAAGAAAAAAAAAATCGGTTGATGTTTTGTACACTAAAACTTTTATTCAAATTCACCACTTTTAGTGAGACTAAGGACTAGTTTTTACCTTATTCGTCGCAAATTTGCTACATTGCAAACAAAAAGGTTCAATTTAAAAAAAAATGGTCGGTTGGTTCTATTCAAATGTTAAATTGTATCAAATTGTACCGTTTGTTTAGGAGACCAGCTTCGTTGCAACAATATTCAAAGAGTATTTTTTTTACTTTGTAAGCAAATATATTTTAAATGCAAAAATGATTGGTTTATTTTTTTCTGTAAGTTTTAAATCTGTCCAAATTTCACCGCTTTAGACGCACTAGAATATAGAAAAGAATAATTATATTAAAATCTGAAGATCTAAAAAAATTAACAGACTTAAACAGACAAACATCCTTGATACTATTGCATACGATCTAATACAACTCCACACATTTTATACATGCATCATATTTAGGAGATAATTCAATATAAAATAGAACGTCTTCACAATTTTTAGATGAAGAATACATATTATGGGAAATACACCACCACGACAAGTCAACTCATCAAATACTATCTTAGACCATAGAAAAATAGTTAGAACAGAACATTTTCATGTCTTGATTCTCTGATGATACTGAACAAGCCTGATTCATCCATAACGCAGCAATTGACCCTCGGTGATAATCAGTTACTAACCAACGACTATGACGTAAGTACCATTCTCAGTTTCATCAAAGTGTCAAAGCTTGACAAGGATGTACATCTGTAAAACACAATGGCGCTTGTATTCTTTGCATAAAGCTCAGACTTCAAACAGAAACAAACCAGTCATGGTCTAGATGATAAGAACACAATATGAGAACACTTACAGCAGTTGGGGCGGTGGGGGGGGGGGGGGGAATCTTCGTATCTTCGTGGAAGAATGCATTGTACCCATAAAAGGTAACTATATTTCATAAATTACATAGAACGCATAAATGTTTGCTGGTCTTGATAAGCGGGAGATCTTTAATAAACATGATCTCTCACGGGATTCAAATATAATAGTAAGGTCACAGATACTCAGTTTTGGACAGTATAAGGATGAGATTGGTAAGTTCGTACAATAATTTTGGAGGGATGGAGTATTAAATTCGTATCAGTTTAGTTTTCCTACATTTGAAAATCAATCTAACATTTGGTCAAAATAGTGTGGAAGCACAAAGAACGAAAAGCTGAATATTTCGATCTTTATTTGTAAGACAAAAAGCTGTGAGAGCAAGAAGGTTGTATTGGTCCATGGTTATATATGCTTAGGTTAAACAGAGGTTCATCAATTTCATAAAATAACCAAGCAATGACATTCATGCGAGACAAATTGCGCTAATCGTGTTTTACGTGTTTCTAATGTACACGTTACTTATTTACTTATGACAAAACATATATCTTATAACAATGTGCGATTCATATGACTCCAATACTATTTGTAATTGTGAAGTTCCACTTAGAAAAAGAGAAGAAACTAAAATATTTGCCCTTGTTGCTCAGAGTTCAGTATTCTTTGCACCAGCATCTTATCAGATCTTATCAATTTAGTTGACTGTTACTGTCAATTTCCAAGACAGAGTGTGATGCACTAAAATCATGTGCGGAGAAGTACGAAATGTGTGGCCTTCTTATGCCACAAGTTTTCAAGGACTGACCTATTTTTAGTCGTCAAAATATTACATACTTGGTTAGCTCAAGCATCCATCTTGACTTCCGGACAGCTATCGTTCTAATCCAGAATGAATATTTCTCAAAATTGCCTTTTTTAAGCCAGCCACCCAGGGGATATTTCGAATTTGTATAGAAATTATGTATCCTGGGCCTTATACTATAGGTTGTGTACTTCTAACCCCGCGATGCGGATAATACGGATGACAACATTCCATATTAGGCTTTATTTTTTACTGGTTTTATCGTAAGCAGTAGTAACAAAAGGTCTAATACATAATGTAATGTTATGAGCTGTGGCGATACACAATATCTAGAAATTCCTGAAGACGGCTTAGGTAGCTTGACTAAAACAGACAAATCTAAGATACAGTCACGCTGGATTAGAACAATAGCTGTCTGAAGGTGAAGATAGATGTTTAGGCAACCATGTATGTCATATTTGCTGACTGGTAGGTCAGTTTTTGAAAACCCCTGCCATAACAAATGTTGACATATTCTGTACGTATCCACGCATGATTTATTGTGTATCACGTTCTGTCTTGGAAATGGAACGTAATATTCGAATAATAAATAGCGATTTCTAAAACAGAGGAAACTCGGATTACAGCATACGTAACCGATAAGACCAAGTGCAATTGATGTAGTGCACTATTTCAGCCTCCCCCCCCCTCTTTAATGAACCCAGTTTTTTTTTTTGTTTTTTTTTAGACTGTGTCCTTGTAAAAGTTTCCTCATGGGCTTATATGTAAAACACTATTTCAAAGATTTCGTTACGTCTCACCAAATGTATACCAACATCTACATTTATGTACATAATAAAGAATTGCGCGGTCTGTAAATGATCTTGCACAGAGAGTCTATAGGGATAATCGTAAGATTAGGCTAATCTCGAGACACATAAAATCCGTGGTAGTGGCTTGAGATAGGTCAGGCCTCCAATGATAAGCAATACTTGACGTTATTAGGCCAAGGATGCTACACATCTGGTTTTCTTCCCCCCCCCCCCCCGAAAAAAAACCACGTATTGACCAACATACGTATCCAACCATGTTAAGAGCATTCCCCACAATAGTAGTAGTACTAATTGTAGTGGTAGTTTTGCTGATGCTGGTGATACTATTGGTAGTAAATAAACATGTAATTAAACTTCTATCAATTATAGCACCGAACAGAACTACAAACACGTAATAATACTTATACTAATTACAACAGTGAAAAATAATACCAATTAACTGCTTCCTTACGTAATAACTGTCCGATACATTTCGAAATCCGTAAAAATGAACAGTTGGTTAATCTACTTGTTATATATATACGCGATATTGAAATAAAATATGTGTAGAAACCAAAAATCACAACTTACTCTTTTTGTATCAATTTTATGGAACATTATGGCAAAATTCAATTGAATCTTTGATTGATCTCGAAAAAACTCCCGAAATAAATCTTACAAATAGTCTCCACAAATTTATAGGAGTGTTTTCATTAAAACAATAACAGAAGCAATTTTTTCTAAAAAATACAAGGTAACTGAGATTTTACACACAACCAAGAAAATATTAAACAAACAAAAAATCCCTTTGTAAAATTCTTTGAATGACGGGGTGTTGGTGGGGGTGTTGTACTACTTATATTATGAATTTTGTTGCATCGGACAAATGGAGCTATATGATTATTTCATTAATAGCATAAAGGAACCCACATATATTTTGTTTAATTATCTGGCTAATATCATTTTTTAAAAATATGAATATATCTCATATGGTTGGAAATTTACCTTTTGCATATTAAATATAGTGAATTATTGTTTTACATATTGTGTTACGCTCATTTTATTTCAGATCCCATGTAATTCACAGATTAACATTTTCTTTCGTGTTCAAAATCTAGCCCTTAATGAATATCTCTTATGAAGTTTAATGACAACTTTGCCTAAGCCTCCATATTTCTATAATGCATTTAATGAATTGCTTAATTTAGTTTTTAGCACAGTATTGTTTTCCATGTAAGTAAAATATGTTTTACAAATAGACGATTACACCATTTCATGTTATTATCCACAATATCACTCACCAAATGATCATTATGATACATGTTTACGTCGTGTATATTTTGTTTCATTGTGCTTTGCAAGCTAGCTCCAAGGTTACGGTTCTAGTGCACAACGTGAGGCAATCATGCAGCTCAGTGGCTTTATTTCTAAATAATTAGTGATCTTCCAGTTAAATATAAAACTGAGCTGTCGGAATAAGGGAGTAAAAAAATGCTCTCTGGAATTACTTTTATCATCTGCTTACTATACTCCTAGTATAGTGTATTTTATGACGTAGGAAAAATAAATATTAACCGAAGGCAGATTCTAGCCAACATTTACTTGAATCGTGGGTACCGGATATTTCAGGTGGACAGGATGACAGTTATTTTCCCGATTATAACAAAGCATATGTTTTGGGGTTTTTTTTAATCACAAAATTTAGTCACTCGTCTTTAATCCTGTATTAAATATTGCCGGCTTGAAGTAGATGTGGAGAATTATAAATGTAATTTTTATTTAGAAGTTAGAAATCCCTGTGACATGAAAATAAGCGATCGGCTAATTAGGTGGTCGGTTGATTAAGTGGATGTCGTACTTTTACACTTGAAGCCGAAATAGTTAAATGGCTACAAGTCTCTAATCTTCCTTTTGTTTAAAGAAGTATCGCTGTTAAAAATTATATAAGTAAGAAAGTTCTATACGAACAGACAAAAATATTCCTTTTAAAATGTAAAGAAAACTTCCACAAGTCTTAAAACTGCTTATATTTGGTAAATGTTGTAATTTTAAATACATTTGAAATACAGTTATAATGTAATATAATTTTTCTTTTAACACAATACTAATGACAATAAAGGGGGACATTTTCATTATACGAACAGAAAACAATTTCGTCTTGTCACAATCTTGTAGTATAATCTCTTTTCTAACCTAAGAGCATATACAGTTTCTTGTCAACTGGAAAACTATTATAAAGTTTCTCTTTTTTATTGACTAATTAAAAATAATCACGGTAACAGCACAATAGTGTCAATATTTGTTTTATATAGTGCTATTGTTTCCTTGTACAATGACAATAGTAAGTTCATTAGTACTGATATTTGAAATTATGTCTTCTTGTGGCAGTCGTAAGTCCCATTAGCTTCAAGAAAAGTTTCGCAACCTCTCATTATATGGATATTAACTATTCATTCCTTGTGTTAAACTTTTCAGGGATTTCATTCGTGGCTTGGTTACTGACCGCAGTGAAACTCTGCGACAGGTGGCAAGAAAGCACGTAAACCCGTCAATTCATAAGCCTTACTTCCTGTGTTCGGTCTGACCCCACCTTCCACTTAAGCACTTCAGTCTCACAAGAGGTCCCACTCATGCGAGATTAAAACGTGATTACATACCAAACACCTCTTCCAGGGCAATACAAACAACGTAACATACAGATCAATGCGTTATCGTTCATTGTATTTGTCTAAAGTATTAGCCTCCTAAACAAGATCAACGCCAATTTTAATTACTGTTAGATCTCAATTTGATTTGATATAATATATTTTTCCATGCCTGATGCTTTTGATGAAACATGATTGCATGAGGAACAATTTTACGAGCGCAATTGACACAATAATAATAAGAAGAAAGAATAACTAGAACGTAAATCAGACAGTATCTAATCCTGGTAACGACCACACAAAATAAATGTTTTATAAAATTGAAACAGCGTGGTATTTGCTTGTTTGTTCTCGGTCCTCACATGTAGCCTTAATGATTATGTTGCTTTTTTACTATTTGCCTGGTATCTCATATAAAAGGTAATTTGCATATCGATGTACAGCTGCTGCTATAATTATGTAAATGTTAAAAAGGAGGAATATTTGGTGTCTCGTGTGTGACTGCGAAGTTAACGCTCTTTTCACAGTTTACTGAAATGCTGTTACTAACGGTGGGTACTAGCACATGCAGTTTATATATTTCTTCCTAAATTCCAGTAATCTAAACAATGATTTAAAGCCAGTGACCATCTTAATGTTCAAGGACCATGTTTTAAAAAGGATGAAATTGCTTATCAAACTGGACGTTTAAACAAGTTACGAAGTACATAAAGTAGTCATTAGGATAAAACTATAGACTAGGGCTTTATAAATTATAAAACAATTAAAAATCATGTTCTCAATTATTGTTTGTAACATGTATTATGTAAAAGCGTAAGTACTGGCTTCTCTGATCGAAAAAGAGAGGTGTAAATTATAGCATTTACGGCTGCATAAAAACATGTGGTGAAAACAAAGCGGGTTAATTATCAATTATAATTTGTTCTAAAAACTCTCTTAAAACCTTTAAATGCAGGCAACATTTCTTGAATATTGATTCCTTGCCAAATAGCATGTATCGATAATAACAAAAAGCATGCATCGAAATTGTCACGTCAAAGGGTGAAATATTTTATGTAAATTCAATTAACGAAACCTTAAAGTTTCATAACATTTAATAGAGGAATGAAATCGGAATGCAGCACTGTGTTAATATCATAATAATGGTAATTATAAAAAAGGAAACCTCCTGCTGTTGTTGTTTTCTTTTCTTTTGTTTTGTGTTGTTTTTTTTTTTTTTTTTTTTTTTTGTACATAAGAATTACGGATTGTGTGTTTCATTCATTGAACACAATATTCAGTTCCATAGAACTTGAGCTTTTTTTCTGGACACTTTGTGATAATTTCCGCCAATAAATTCAATTTTTTCAAACCAAAGCTTTCTTCAAGTGTTGAAAAATTACATAGGCGATTGCCTACATCAGTGATTCCTATCCCCAAGTTAGAAAGTGGTGACCGAAAATTTGATAATTTGTGAATATTATTTCAGCACTTTGAAAAATGTAATCACTCTTCAAAATACTAAGATTCATAAAAAATATAGTACATTAGAAGAAAAAAAAAACATATCTACATATTTTCCTTCGGAATCCATTTTTGGTGTGCACATTGGGTGTTTACAAACTTATTTACATGAAATCAACTATATGCCGCTTTAGTCAAAACGGCTGACAAGCCAACGTCATATTTTGCCTCGGCCACTCCCTCCCCCCCCCCTACTCGGGAAATATGACATATTGGGAGCTCAAGAACATACTCTGTAGGATAACCAGGACAACGATTAAGCGTTGGTGCCACCGACACAAGCATCTCTACATAGAACTTCCTACAACCATTTTCTAAGTTTGTTGACAAGTCCTCAATCATCATGCAACCGTAGTCCCAACGGTCCTACCTGGGCACACTGATAGTGCTAAGTAACATTGTTGTATAATGTATGCTCCTAAAAGATGTCATCGGGTAGCATATATCATTTTGAACTCATAATATCAACGGAGTGTGCGATATCGGACACGTCTCAGTATTTATACGTTTAAGAGATTTTCGCACCAGTTTAAGCATCACAATTTAAATTCTTACTTTAAAAAAAAAAAACAATATAAATTTGAAATAGGTCATTATTGCTCAACTTTGAAGGAATGAAGATGAATAATGTCTAATTTTTTTTTAGATACTACAATCGTGAGAAAGGTAGTCTTCCAATGATGAACTATGTTGAATCTATACGAATTATTTCTAATAATGAAGTGATTACTTCGAGCATTGTCTATGTTGTTTCTCGAGTAAATGTTCGTAATATGGACGGAGGCGTAATAAATAAGCACCTTTCAACGAAGGTCCACTGTATATTATTTGTAGTCATCTCCGCCAAACCTGTATTTCATATTAATGGAAAGAGAAAAAAGCCTGCATCGTCATTTCGTTTTCTTGAGATGTTAAATATTTCCGTGTTTCAACCTTTTGCAAAAGTGTATTAAACCACTCCATGAAGGTGAAAATTACAAATTACAGCTTTGAATTAATCAGTTATCGACATCTTGGTATTTTGAAGCTTGGTGATTGCTGTACATCCCTTTTATTTAACTACAGTTTCGGGCTAGGCGAATAAACCGAAAATGCTCTTTCTTTTTCGAGCATTCTATTCTTGTATATTGTCACGTGTTTTCAAGATCAAGAAACACAGCGCTATTTCCTTACTCTACTTATTTATAGCTAACATCTTGAAAACTTTCTCTCTTCGTCAGGGGAAGAAACAACTGACATCCATAAAACTAGCACTGAACACAAAAGCCAAGCTAACGTCTAGACTTTTACATGTTTCAATGACAGGGGGAAATCTACAAATAAGAGATTACAAAATAGAAGAAATAAAGAAGAAAAAGTTGGAAAATGGTCTTAAAACGGGTAAACTATTATATCTATTTTGTGCTGCCGTCAGCCCAACAAAGCTGTATAACAAAATTCAAAAGAAGGAATTATCGTTCCTATCGCACATAGAACCAAAATGTTTTGACCCTATTCTATATATAAGAACGTATGGCGAGACATGTTATTAAGTCTGTCGTACACATTTACTCTTATAAGAACTTAAAATCTTATTTGTCGTGTGTGCTTTTCAAATTATTAGGACTTATGTTCAGAGTTTACTATTAAATGTAAACGAACTGCTTGCGACAAACCGATTCTTTAAAATATGAAATGAATAGAAAATTCGTTATTTACCAAAGATTTGCAATTTAGAACTTTTACGAGTGAAATGTTTCGAGATCTTTTCCTCAGTCGAAGACTTTACTGATGCACTGGATGTCGCTATATCTGTAAAAGCAGTAATTATTCGTACCTGTGACGTTGTTTCGTCCATTCCGGTTATGAGACAAGATGACAGTTGGTTGAAAGTTTTGCTGGTTGTTGGGAAGTTTTGATTTAATTTGAATATGATTCGTTATTTACCGAATATTTGTCACTTAGAACTTATGATAAAGTACACATCTTTGCAGTATCAAGGAGTATCTTCATAAAATTTCGAGTTTACGAAGAGAATCCTTTATAGAGATTTTACCGTAGTGAAAAGCAGTAGGTTCCTAGAGTAGGATGCAGAATTCTGACAGCCTTATAAACTGGTTCCTCGTGTATCTCTATAATTTGAATTCATTTTCATTTTTGCTATATATATTAACATTGCTGTTATGCGTGATTGTTTTAACAGCTCCAAAATGAACTTTGTGGCAACAGCAAATCTGCAGACCAGTGTATAAGTAGATTTTAAACAAATTTGGTTATATAGTTCCATTCACTTAAGATATTCATTCAAAGCTAGAGTTCTTTTTCCTTTATTCTTGCCACGATTTTCACGGCTAGAATTAGAACCACGCTGAATAGTTTGCACCACTGAATCGGTACATTCGATAAAGGTCGATCTTGAAGGTTTGTATGTTTTGTTTATCTACAGCATTAGTAAAATTAAAGACAATAAAATTGTTTCAGAATCATCTCTTGTGAAAATATTAGTTACATAAATTAACAAAGTACTACTATTTAAGGAAAAGTATAATAAAAGAACACAAAAAAGTATAATAAAAGAACACAAAAAAGAAAAGTATAATAAAATAACACAAAAAATAAAAGTATAATAAAAGAACAAAAAAATAAAAGTATAATAAACAAACACAAAAAAATAAAGTATAATAAAAGAACACAAAAAAAGAAAAGTATAATAAAAGAACACGAAAAAGAAAAGTAGAAGTAGAAGAAAAGAACACAAAAAAGATAAGTATAATAAAAGAACACAAAAAAGTATAATAAAAGAACACAGAAAAGAAAAGTATAATAAAAGAACACAAAAAAGACAAGTATAATAAAAGAACACAAAAAAGAAAAGATTAAATATCGTCTGAAACGCTGAACAAAAGTAGATTATTACAAAAAACACTTCTTTCAAACTTATTTGAATGAGAAACTAAATGGAGGCAGATTTAAAACTCCTCTTGTTCTACAAAATCGTTCATAACCTGACGTAACTCTTATTGTATAGAACTCAATAATAGAACTTCAAGTCAAAAATCACTACATTACGTCCAGACAATTAATCACAGAAGCTCTTCACTAGTAATGAGAAGTGTTTCCAGTCGTATTTATCTGGTAGAATGAACAATCAAAATAGAATAGAAAGACAATATGACTTCCTTTACAAAGGTAGTTATATCCAGCACCGTAGAATGAGAAATAACAACTCCATCAAACTAAGAAGTGACCAAAACATGAGTGCCTGTGCTACTCTATTTTCGCTTTGGCGTGGTTCAAATAGCGTGAAAGCTTCTCGTATCCGTAGCTAGAAATGTCTCGAATATCTGACTGCTGTTTGAGGTGTAAAGGTATTTCTTAAAAGGCGTATTCGCAGCTATTTAATATTGCAGATTTGGATATTCTCGCGAACTCCACAAAAAATATTGCGCAAATAAAAGTAGATTTACTATACTTAATGTGGCAAATGTTACACAAATTTAATGAAATGGGAGACATATGGGATCACTGGGATCTTCCACGATGCGCATTACGAAATATTTTTGAGGAATCAGCCTAATCAAGGACTATGTTAATAAAAAAAGGTCATATAGCCTGATCATCTCCTTTATTTAAGCTGAAGCCATTTAGGCACATAACATTCAACTGTAAACTCTAGAAATTTGTGAAACATTAAAACCCTGTTAAATGATACACCGCAGATGAAATATTATGAAAGTAGCATGCTGTACAATAGAAATGTTCATTACTAAACACTGAAATAGACAGACAAATTATGCAGTCACGAAAATTAACACAGCCCATTACCTTACTTATAAACATTTCTTAAAGTATGCTAAAGTAGCAGTGACTTAGAGGCAACTCCGGCTGGACATAACAGAACTCTAACAGCTGCAAGAGTTTGGAATGGTTTTTGGATAGTAAACAATCCACTGAGTTTGAGATCCGTTGGGACAAAAAAATTAAATTATACATTTAAACACTTTAAACACATGTTAAGTCGTAGTTATGTGAAACGGCAAAATCATGATGGTAGTAAAACTACGACTATCTTGACAAAAACAGTTTTTAAAGAAATAATTAAGTAAAACTGTTCACATATACAAACAAAAGACATGAGATGAATGTGTCGTAAAATGTTATATGAATGTTTTGAGTACTTTGCGAAAAGGACGACAATGTTACTTTTAATAGAAGGAAACCTACATTTTATCATTTCAATTCTTTAATATATGTTTTCTAAAACGAATATTCTTTTGTACTTGTCAATATCAAAATCATTTAAATATTAAACAATCATACCTGTTATTCCACTGGCTCCCTTTTTCTCTGCTGCTAACACACTGCAGATTATTCGTAGAGAATGATTACCTTTTCTTTCTTTCTTATATAGATGAAACTTTCGTGGGCCAACACGACTGAATGAACGTACCCTCGCCAATCCTGACATCCGATAATTCCAGTTGACCAATCAGAAGGTTTATTCCATAAGTGGTAGTCGTCTATGGTGAGGCTGGTACGATGATGCTATTGCTCTTGTTTCAGACTGGTTTTTATGAATAACACGTTTAATGATTGCACTGCTTATTGATTTGTACAATATGTCACGACTTATCATGTGTTTCTACGTCGACACATGAACGGATTATCAACGAGACGTGATTGGGTATTACACGAGTTGGCAAGTCTTGATGCAAGAGACCTGACATTTATGTTTACCTAAAGATTACCAAAAGATTTTAGATCCATACTGAATGAATTAATCCATGATTTATTGGTAATCTCTTGACGTGTTGTCTTTGGAACATCTGTTGACTTGATATCTTCATTTTAATACCATGATCTTAAGTTTGCATTGCAAATTCCTTGGTCTACCCTCCCTCAAATGAAATATGCGTATTTTTACAAAGCAACCTTCCTACATCCTACACATCATTTTCACAATTTACTGAAAAGCAAATAAACATGGATTTTTGAAAACAATTACACAAGAAGAAAAAAAGTTTTGCCTACGCGATTTCGACTGGCCTTAAAAATAGCATAACGAATAGTTTACGCTTCTACGAATTATAATAAAATCAGCAATGACTTTGGCTCGATGATGTAGTCTCTATCAAATAAAAGCAACACTTAGCAAAATCTTTTGTAAATGTTCTTTTGATACATTTTATGTTGTCAAATTTCTTGTATCAGGACCTTAAGACAAAACGTTTGTACAACAGCTAATAACAATTATACAAAAATACGGAATAATTATATCATGGTTCTAATATTCATAGCGATGTGAATAATCATCTTTTTTTTTTAAAAAAATCGTTCTTAAACACAGTGTAAACGCAAGTTTTATGCTTTATTCATTCACAATGCTTAAAAAGATTAAACTACTAATGAAACATAAAAATGAATTGAATGTGGTTATATTATTATTAGTAGTAGTAGTAATAGTAATAGTAGTAATAGTAGTATTAGCATTGTCTTTATCATCATAATCATTATCAATTCTAAAATTAATTTTCCATGTATTTATCAAAATCATTATATGATATTAAAAGACATACGCGCTTAGATACGTCATATATATATATATATATATATATATATATATATATATATATATATATATGTGTGTGTGTGTGTGTGTGTGTGTGTGTGTATACACACATACATGTATATATATATATTCATTGTATTGCTACTCACATAAATTTTAGGCATTTTTGTATCTTTCAGTTGTATGCTAAAGAACATGCTTTTGTGGATATCATCACAATGTGGTGAATATGATCATATTATTAAAATTTCAATATGTACTTCATTTTGGCAAATGTATCTAAATCAGTGTCATGAAATTTAAAACAGTTTGATAGATAAAACTCTAATTTTCTAATCAAGACTTTTGAACTAAATTGGATGGCTGATGGGGGATTTCATAGGCGGATGTTTTGGAAAACCCCCACCCCCTGTAGTAGGCACGTCCTAAAGTTCAAGTTAGGTGCAAGAGTCTTGCTAATAAATTATGTATATTTCTAGTTGAAATCAAGCGTGCTAGAGTGGTATGTCTGCTTCTGTACCCCTAAATCCGCTCCCCATGGATGTGCTAGGGTGGTGATGTTCACTTCTTTACCCCTAGACCCACTCTCCGTGGCCGTGCTAGGGTTGTAGTGTCCAGTTATGTACCCACAGACCCACTCCTCATGGCGGTGCTTGGGAAGTGATACTCATTTCTTTACCACCAAACCCACTCCACACGGTGATTCTAGGGTAGTAAACCTACTTCTGTACCCCCAGACCCACTTTACTCGTTGCGTGGCCCAAGGTTCCATCTTCAGCTTTTGCTTGTAATTAGTGGTCACCTACACGAGGATGATTTAACAATTACGTAATTTCTCGCGAATTCTAAATTGTCAGTTCATGTTGGACGAATCTTTATCTGATGAACTAGTGTGGTCACTTCAGATGAACAAGTTCTGGCTTGAGAGACGAGTGCCTGCGAAGTATACAACGGACGGGAAACATATGTAATTATCAAACTGTTGAATTCTATGTTAGCTACTTGAGACCAATCCGGGTTGTGTAATTACTTTCAACATCGTGCCCAGTTTTGCAAATGCCATTCCTTGTCGTATAAACGGATGTACATTCTCAAAATACAGATAACTTACAATACTGAAAAATTAATTAAAAGTGCACAATTAGCTCATGAAAAAATACATTTCCCTAAAACACTTAACCATACAACGAACCTATTAGAAGAGTCCAAATGAGGGAGTCTTCCGTAGGACACTGAGGCAGTTTATATCATTTTATATCTATTTAATGACACACAAAGTCCAACAGTTATAAATGCAATTTTGGATTTCTGTTGTATCAAAAATACTCATTTGAGAAAAAAAAATCATAGTAATTTGTGGGGACTTTTAACGGCAGCTTCAAAACGAAACGCACACGGTTTCCATTATTAGCGGTGAAAATAGCTGCGCGAAATATTTCATTATACTGTCCATTCAGAGTAAAGACAGGCTGATTTGGGTGCCAAAGTATGAACTTTATTAACTAGTTGTCTTTCCACTCTAAACCAATTTTTAAAGAATGGAACTGAAATTTTTATTTTCTAATTCCTAAAAATCTTAAATAAACAATAAACTAAATGCAAGAGTTTATTTCTTTACGTGTAATTCTTTACAAATCAAGTTACAGACTTTGACCACATTTTTCAAAAAGCATTCTGGCACAAAGTGCTTTCAAATGATGCCGATGCTGGTCTGCTATTAAATATGGCTGCTATTGTTAAAAGTAAGAACACTTTAATAAAACTCTTCTCAAAATATGCTCAAACAGAATTTGAAGAACTTTTCTATAAAGTATCCATCCAATAAGGGCTTTTAATGTTGAACAAAAGATATCAATCCGCCGTCAAATATGGCCGCCCTTACAAAAAACATAAAATCTTAAAACTACTTCTCAAAAGCGGCTCAACATAATATGACCAACTTTGATAAGAAGCTTCCTGACATGAAGGCATTTTAGTATTACAGAAATCATGCTGCTGTGTCTTCATCTATGGATGTAGATACAAAAAGAGAACCTCGAAACAATTGTTTTCATGACAGATGCAATCAGCGGCACAGGAAAAAAATCAACAGAAATCACCCAATTAACCTAGATTCTTTGGGCCAGATGTCAGACAGTTGAGCGACCTGAGGCCCACTTGGGCCTCCTGATGTGGCACTGCTACCGATTTCCTTAGTGATCCCCTTTAAATGCGGATTTTATTCCTGAACTGCAGACATAAATAAACACTTTTGCAAAATCTGAGTGGTCTTCCTGCTCTGTAAGGAAGATTTTTTGATTTGGCCTCTTGAGATTACTCAAATGATCTTTTTAAAAGCACAATCTAATTTAGGCGTTGTTGTCACAATCTAATTTAGGCGTTGTTGTCACAATCTAATTTAGGCGTTGTTGTCACAATCTAATTTAGGCGTTGTTGTCACAATCTAATTTAGGCGTTGTTGTCACAATCTAATTTAGGCGTTGTTGTCACATTTCAAATGATCTTTTTAAAAGCACAATCTAATTTAGGCGTTGTTGTCACAATCTAATTTAGGCGTTGTTGTCACAATCTAATTTAGGCGTTGTTGTCACAATCTAATTTAGGCGTTGTTGTCACAATCTAATTTAGGCGTTGTTGTCACATTTCAAATGATCTTTTTAAAAGCACAATCTAATTTAGGCGTTGTTGTCACAATCTAATTTAGGCGTTGTTGTCACATTTCAAATGATCTTTTTAAAAGCACAATCTAATTTAGGCGTTGTTGTCACAATCTAATTTAGGCGTTGTTGTCACAATCTAATTTAGGCGTTGTTGTCACAATCTAATTTAGGCGTTGTTGTCACATTTCAAATGATCTTTTTAAAAGCACAATCTAATTTAGGCGTTGTTGTCACAATCTAATTTAGGCGTTGTTGTCACATTTCAAATGATCTTTTTAAAAGCACAATCTAATTTAGGCGTTGTTGTCACATTTCAGATATTAGTTCCTATTTATTAAACTTTCAATAACTTTATCTTAAGCATAGCAAAATCTGATTAACGGCTTCATGGTGTGACGACAACAAGGCATGTTGGTAAGTTTTTAAAAATTAAGGTTTTCCCGAATAATATGAAGTAATCATAATGTATGGAAAAATTCCAAAGTAAGAACTAATTGATAATTTATTCAAAATTATTGTCAGAATTCAAAGGTCATTTTCCAGTTAAGTATTAATTTGGTCGCAGGAGATTATTACCATACATCGGCTTTGGTTTTATGAGAATTCATACTTTTTCGTATGCCTTCATTGCAAAAATCTTGTATTTTAACTAAGGAATGGCTGGTATTGAAGTTACCTGGTACTAGCAAGCATAACCTTCTACCCATCCATCCTTTTATTATCCGATAGATTTTAATGTGTGTATTCCCATTTTGGTCATTATACCATAAAACGGCCACTAGAACAATCAACTTATTTCTTATTAGTTTCTAATATTAAACAGTCCAAATATTTTACAAACTATCTTGAAACAACCCCTATATAAGTATAGACTGCACATGAACATAGTGGTGGTGTATTCAAACCATAATGGTCACTGATGAATACGAGAGAGTAACCTCAAATTGTAAACTACATGTGTAAAAGGTCAATTCAAACTTAAGTGTGAATGTTTTGGGACTTTGACAATTTCTGTTGATGCTTTGGAAACTAAAACGAAACTTGTTTGTTCTATTGGCAGTGAATTAAATACTTGTACGTACCTGTAATTTCAATAATGTAATCTAGGTATTCCTAATCAGTTCGAATTAATTACAATGTATATATTTTCTGCTGTGGTCATTTGAAGTCATATGGACAATATATATATATATAGTGTGTTGGCAAAAGTGGGAACATAAACCTTAGGTATGTTCGTTACATCAAAGCCGTAATCACAAATAGTACAGGATAACTTGATATTACCCTTTAAAATATCTGCCACGTCTTTATAATTATATGTGGGTTCCTTGATTAAACAGATTGACTTCACATGAAATGACTCAAACCGCCTGTGCAATACTCTTATGTATCAAGTGTTTTAAGATTAAATTCTATCTCACTGACACATAGTAGTCAGATCCGGAAATAAGGTGTCGGCTATTTGTGGTGTTTGATGCACATGTTGTAAAACAGTTTTGCTCCAACTACGCGCTGAAAGCACCTGCTTCCGTTGCGCATCAATTTCATGTGACAAATCAAGGTTAATCGGCATCAGCGATATTTCTAATCCTAAAAGGAAAAAAGAAAGTAAAAATTAATGCAAAAAACGTATCGAAAAATGTAATATCTTCATCAAATACTACCGTCTGTTGCAGAGTTTATGTTAAATTTAGTACTCCACCGGTATGTAATATTCCCTTATTGAGAGGATGATTGCGTAGCTCATAAAATGATTTGTTGTCTGTGACCATATGGATCACGTAGTATATAGTTCTCAGCTCCCCGTGGTTTCTCCAACTCTTGCGTCTTCTTTCAATCTTTTTCTACGTAATGGTTTTTATGTAACAAGAATTTTTTCCATAGAATCCCTATAAGAATAGATCTCTAGGGTTTTTACTTTCGCGAAAAACGAGACACATGAACATTAGGCTCAAATATACGATTTTGAAGAGGACAATTTATTGATTTCTGTTTTCTGCTTCGATGATCGAGACAGTATTTACCCCACATGCCGACGTAATATACAGTTTCTATAGTGGACTTGTCAGACATAATTTTGGTGGTAACATTGTTTATAGTTTCAAAGCGATGTAGTTCGATTCTGTGTTTTATGGCACAGCAACACAAGTAGGTTATTTAGTGCAGAGGCAATTGGAGCAAAATGCCTTGTCCCATGGTCACACCACTATTGCCGACCTGGGCTAATCCGATGGTAAGAGTTTAACCCGCATCCTTTCAATCACGACTTCTGCATTCTGACCACTCAGCCACCGTGGATCCGCACAGGCTTTCATTCCATCTCCTCTTCAACCGTAAGGTAAAATAGGGTAGCATTTGAATCAAGGTAATGTTTAAGGAGAATGGAATGTCTTTTCGCTATCTATAAATGCGATGCAAGAAGACATTAACAAAGTGAAATAGACCAATAAAATACAATTGAGATGAAAATAAAGGCAGGGCAAAAGAGATAAAGAAATCAATAATATAAAATGATGGAAATAAGAGTGGATTACCTGCGCTTTATCCGTGATCTTAGATATATCAACTGTAATAATCTATCGAGATTCATTTTTATACACAAAAAAATTATTACCTAGTAAAATGTGTCGTTTTGTGAGCAGTTAAAATAATTACATAAAGTTAGCAAAAGTAAATACAATGTAATGCAAACAGTTGCAATAAGTAAACTGATTAATATGATATGCATTCCAATTTTCTGACAATGTCTGAATGCCACGTATCATCATATGTCCATCGTTTTAAAAAAAACATGTCTAATTCACTCGAGCGCGGGGGGGGGGGGGAGGGAGGCAGCCCACGCCAGTCTGTCTCTCTTATCATTCACATCATCATTGTTGACGACAATTGTGTGTATATATTTCGTCTATTTCCAAGAATTAGTCTATGTATGACTTTTATTTTAATATTTGTTTTTAAGCGCCATTCTTCGTTTGGAGTTCATAATACTTCCAAATGTAACACTATTTTAGATATTTCATACTTAATTCGCAAGAAAATGTGAAATAAATCTCCGCGTAAAAAGTACTACGTGCATAAAATATACTACTGTCACTGTCGGATAACAGATCATCCTACATAATAAAGCAATGTATACCGAATATAATGACAATTCTTATCCCCCTGATAGCAATAAAATGATATGCCCATACAATTTCATAAGTCCCCAAACTCATTACTGAGTCATTTACCATTTGAAGATTATCTTTGATGCTTGCAATACACATTCATCACTGGCAGATCTATCGGTAAAGTTGTAGGAAACATAAAATTGACCTTACTAATGCGTATTTATACCATCATTTCGGCTTGATCTGACTGAAGACTGGTCCTAGTTGACCCATCCGCCAGGATCAAGGGAAAGATATAAAATCTGAGGTTACATTAGATTGAAAGTAAATTTTATGTCGATGAGAGGCAGCATAGCCTGATTGAAGGAAATGAGGACTCGGGAACAGAAGGCCCTATGTTTAGTGTTTCCCTAGCCTGTGGTGCAATCCGTTTTAGTTCTCGAGATTGACGGCCTGTGGACCTGCGAAAATTGAGCGCACCGCCCTCTGCTTGACCGCTCGGTTTCAATGGGCGAATTTCACATTCGATACCTCTGATCAAGTTGTCCCGAAATAGACCGCATCCTTGCCTCGTTTTGGATAAGGTCAACGTCATGTGTAAATTGGCTATTAATAGGATTAATCATCACGGAAAACACTTCCCACGTCCCCAGGCGTCGATATCGCCACAATCTCAGTAGGTTGCCATTAATTAATGATAATCTATTTTCGACGGATTATCAGCGAGGGGGAAAAAAAAGAGAAGAATATATTGGCAAAGCAAACATATATAGACGACTGTTCCCAGGCTATTGTTTCCCTTGCGTTTTCCGTTGTGCTTTTAAGCATTACACTTAATTTTGAATGTTCCATTCGATCCAGTTGTAACTGAAACAGCTAAAGCGTTATATAGCAATAGACAGGCATCCCATTCTTGGGAACAGATACACTCATTTGACACTCATACACTCTACTGATAATTACCAGTAGAATTAACACCAGAAACAAAGGAAACAATACAAGAATAATGCAATGGAAATACCCAAGTACAAGCTGTCTTAGAAGGTACATCAAAGACATATTGATCCGGCATTCATTAGAAATGCTCAACAATTTGATGTATGGCATTGAAATGAAAACGTTATAATGTTATATAATCATAACATATACATATGACAAAAGTTGTATCATCATACTTGAACAGTTTTGAAGATGATCCAACTGATGAATCAATTAGGAAATTTCAATACATTGAATACGTTCCGAGCGATAGCAATAACAGGAATAAGGATGGTCAACATATGATAGAAAAGGAGGATATAAATGTGTACTTACTACCACATAAGGGTTTTATTTAGATTCGAGAAAAAAATTAGGCTAATAACCCAAATTAAGCTGCGGATGTTGTAATATCATTAGTCAATAACGCGTCGAGCCTGTATCATAGTACCAAATATTTAATGGATGATAATCTGATAGAAGGAATTTCTGTATACCTTCCACAAGATAGTACTATAATAGGAGTAGTATCATATTCAAATTATTATACAAATTCTTCAGCAACCAATATGACATGGTTAAAAGAGAGTGGAAATGGCGCTACTATTATAATACATTCAAAACAGAGCTTGAAATTACTAGAGACATTATCAGAATTGCTGTGAACGAAGGTATAAAAAAACTAATTATAACACTGGTATTGCAAAACGACAGTTTCTCACAAACAAGTGTCGTTTTCATGTCATTAGCCAGTGTATTTTGCGTCTGTCGTGATATAAATATAGTATTTCGTGGTGTGAAACACTGCATAATTATAGACAAAAATCTATCTCACCAGTGTATTATGAAAGCAGATGGAGTTGTTGAAGGTAAATTTAACATTAATCACATGAGCATATGGGCGCCTAAACTTGAATTATCGCTGTCAATGGCAAGTGATATTGAAACGAAATTAGTTGTTGGCTGTACAAAAACAATGCATCTTGAACAGATGAAAGTATATAGACAGCAATATAATGATAATAATCAAATCCAACATGCAAAATCACTACGAATTAACCTAAACAATTGCCTAGATAGGCGTTTATAGCATTTCAGAGAGCAAGCAGAAGTAATGACTAAGACAAAAACAATATGATATTTTATAATACCGATTTAAGACAAATTTTTGTTAGAATTAATAGTGTTCAATATTTTCAGCGGGCATTAGGATGCAAATTTAAGAGAATGAAATGGAAAACTATTAAAGAGTCTATCTGATGTTTCTAGAGGCTGTAAATAAATAGACAGCTACTGACACTGGCACAAATGTAAGTTATTCTGATTTTGGATGTCTATATCCCATATTTCATTTTGATATTAGTAACCATGATGAAACACACTTATAATGAGTACCGGGAATATTAAGTTAACATTGAACTTAGGTGCTAATGTTGAATACAGTGGTTCTAATATCATTGTTATACTGTTATGTTAAGTGACCACTACCTGACATTAAATGCAATTAATAATAAGATGAATGTTACTGTATCAACATGTATTGTAATGAGTCATACCAAAGTTTCTCTATCATTATCAAGTCAACAAAAAAAAAAATAATAAAAAAGTGCTTATATAAAAAATCAACCAATAACAATAATATTAAAAGCGAATCAAATTAAAGGTGATTATGATAGAAATATTCTGACTAAAACACAATTGCAGAAATGTGTAAATGCAAGAAAGGAGAGAAATTATGACAAAATATGGTAAAACAAGGTGGTTTTATCTTTCCCGTTGTTATACTTATTGCAAAAGTGCTAGCTGTAAATATATTTACAACATTAGAAAATATACTGCAATCATTGCGTTTAGTAGCAGCCAAGATTCTGGTTTATTTAAACGAAGAGTTTCGAAAACAAAAAAGAACAATTGTAATATAATAATAATAATAATAATAATAATAATAATAATAATAATAATAATAATATAAGATGAATTACATTGAATTTGGATTGAGTTTAACCAATACACAAAAACTCAATAAAATCAAAAGAAAGAATATGCACCAAAAACAAAAAAACAACGACTCGCTATAAGACTTTTTAAAAACCAATTACGCGGCTCAGATAAATTGATGTTAACAAAAACGCAAATCAAACGAATTACAAAAGCAAAAACAAAAGGCCATTGTATAGATATTATATTTTCAGCACTTAAAGAAACAATATTATGGGTTCCTTCCCATGTTACCTCTGCTCGCGGGAGGGGGGCAGCATGTTCTCAGGTCTTTTGGGAAATCTTTTTGGAAAAGGAAGGAACAAAAGGAGAATTACCTTTTTTAAACCGGTAACACAATTTATAACAAGTAACAAGATCTCTTAGTAATATTCAAATTGAACCTATCATAGAAAAGAACACTATAAAAACTGTAGAGGTCGTTTTAGTAAAGATACGCTTCCAAACAAAATAAGACAAAATGAAAGTATTATAGTTAATTTATAAATTTTGTGTAAGGTAATGGAACACACTGGGTAGCTATTTATAATGATCCCGAGAGCACACAAATTTAATATTATGATTTATCTGGTTTACCTCTACCCAATATTATTAAAAATATATATGAATGGTAGCAAATTGTTTACAACTCTTCTCAAATACAACGTGTGGGTAGTATCACATGCGGTTATTATCGTGTGTATTATATCATACACAGATACAGAAGTAAACAGACACTACATATTTTGCTAGATTTTAAACAACAACCAAGTCTCTTCAATGAACACCTAATGAAACAATATGTAAATATAACAATATATACTTATATAATACATGCAATCATATTGTTTAAGGTGGAAAAAACAAACTGATATAAAAGATGAGGTTACTAGTCAAACAAAGAATACTACAATAGGAGGTAGGGGAAAAAAAAACAATTTTGCAATCTAAAACAACAATCAAGTAATTTCAATATGCACAATACAATATAACATAATAATATAATACATTAAATCATACTGTTTGACGTGCAAAAGGAACACTGATACAGATTAGATGGATTTCAGCCAAACAAAAAATAATAAAATAATTATGAAAGGTGTATGTTCAATATGTGGAACAAGAAAAACAAAACTTTTTGCCATCAAAAACAGGTTGTAATATAGATATACATGCCAGAATTTACTTTTCGTACCAAAGCAAGGTTTAATATTATCAGGTCACCGATTTTGTGGACCTCGAAATCCCTTACATAATGGACCTCTAGTGTATAAATTAGATGCTATATGTGAAAAAGATGATTATTGTTATAGTAGTAGTACACCTACATCACAATGTGATTAAGTAATGAATGATGAATTAAATAGGCATGTAATTAAATCAATACCAGAAGAGCAACCACTCCCCCACCCCCCACCCCCCCACCCCAAAAAAAAAAAAAAAAAAAAAAAATGGCAAACCAATCATAACACTTAAGCATAAGTTAGGTTTAGGCAAATCAAAAAAAAAAGGAAAAAGGCGTTGAAGTGGACGACAAAACTAGCTAAGAATTACATAAGCCCATAATAAGAATGTTCATTCAACGCCGCATAATAACAGATAAAATAGATTCAATATGGTCAGCCGATTTTGTTGACATGCAGCAATTTAGTAAGCATAATAAATTGTGTACATATTTACTGTGATTGATGCATTTAGTAAATATGCATGGGCAATAAAACTTCAAAATAAAACTGGAATTAATATAACAAATGCTGTTAAAGAAATTATAAAAGCAAGAAAGCAAAAGCTTTGGGTTGACCAAGGAACAGAATTTTATAATAGAACATTTAAGAAATGGCTGAATGATAATAATACTGAAATGTATAATACGTCTGATGGGGGAAAGGCTGAAACAAATCAATATGTTAGATAAATATAATAATACAAGACATAACATTATTAAAATGACACATATAGAGGCCAGCAAACACGAAAATGAGCAGATTTGTTTTTATTAATCTATATGGCGAATATGTTTCCAAAGTAAAAACTCCAAAACACAAAATAGATGATATGGTAAGAATAATAATATAAATCTGAGAAAGAATATACTCCAAATTGGATTGAAGACATTTTGAAAATAATAAATATAAGATATACCTGCCCCACTGTTTGTGAAATAAAAGATTTAAAAGATGACAAAATTGATGGTACATTCTATGAATCTGAATTACAAAAAGCAAGACAAGAGATCTTTCGAATTTCAAAAAAATATTAAAATTAGATTATTTAAACAAACAAGTGTTTGTTAAATGGAAAGGATATAACAGAGAATTGAATTCCTGGGTACCATTGAAAGATATATAAAATCGAACTATATGAAGAAAGTTGAAATTATGTTTCTTTCGCATGCAAATACTAAGATCCGTTTGTCATAGTTTTGCTGCACACATCACATATTAAAGTTTTTTGTTATTTTATTTCGTATGTCTATCTTTTTGGCTATCTTCCTTTCTCAAATGTATAAGACAGACCATGTATTGTGTAGTTACCTGACTAACATCTATCTGCACCTTCGCACATTTATTTAACAATCTCAGCATTAATTCTAAGATTACACTGTGCTGAGTATTGTGAGTGATAATAACAAATTTCTTTGTTTGTATACGTGTTGCTTTTATAAAATGTTGTTTTTAGACCAATTGTTACCTCCAAAAGAGTAATCACAAAAAAAAAAAAAACTGCCGACTTTTTATAATTTTCCTACGTAGTCATATGTTTTTAAACTTTCCAAGATATTATTTAACTTCTTATTATCTACATGGTCAATAACCTTATCATCAGGAATAATTCCATTAAAGCATTCCCCCCAAAACGATATGTTAATATACCTTTTAAAACGTCATCCTTCGCCCTAATTGTAACTTTTTATAAGAGCTATGACGTAATGTTTGTCTAATAATCTTTTAATTTTGACATTTATAATTATTTGCAGCATTATAAAAATAGTGCGTTCTGTAGTCTTCCAACGCGCTCGCACACACACACACACACACACACACACACACACACACACACACACACACATATATATATATATATATATATATATATATATATACAAACATTGTACATTGTTAATTGGCCTTTTTATAAATATTTATAAGATTGTTACTTAACGTGGGTGTTTTAAATTGCCACAAGATATAATATTTCATTGGGGGGGGGGGGGTTGTATCTTAGGCATTCCAACTTATGGCATCGTCATCATTTACGTGTAAGCCAGATGTAAAGTTTACGGCATCGTCATCAATTACGTGTACGCCAGATGTAAAGTTTGTGCGCTATCTACCTGGTCGCCTCATCTCGTCTCAAAGCAACAAGCGAGAAGAAAAGCACATGGATATATTTACCCGCCACCTGTCTGAACTTGGATTTGCTTGTAAATTCCTATCCTTTCGCTTTCAGTTGAAGTTTTATATATTCTTAGTTTTTAACGGTGTCGACTGCACTGGAGCTAGGCTGGTTGTACGTCAAGGCCTTTTGTAGTGCCTGTTGATGTTTACAATGGAGCATCCACTTATCTACTGCATGATCTCTACAGGCTTTCGAGGAAAGTGGCCTGATTACGTCAAGGCCTTATTTAGTGCCTGTTGATGTCTACAATGGAGCATCCACTTATCTACTGCTCTCTCTCTCTCTCTCTCTCTCTCTCTCTCTCTCTCTCTCTCTCTCTCTCTCTCTCTCTCTTTAAAGTGATCTTAACAAGCATTGAAATGAACACAAAGTTTATAATTTGATTTGGTTATCTATATAACACCACAGGAACACCTTTCGATATTTAAAGGCGTTTATAAATACATTAGATGTGGCATATGCATTTTCTGCTTTACAAAAGGATTTGTTTATTTCAGATATATCGTAAAATCTGGAACTATCAGAGAACAAAGCAATAAATTGTCAATATGTGTTCATTTCCTGGTCATATTAATGTGTTATCTCCTAAATATATGTGAATTGATGCAAAAACATGCAATATTGATCTTTTACTGGTGTCACGCATTGCATTGACAATATTGAAGAATAACAAAATTTCCTCTTATAGGTTGCCTTAAGTGTAACAACGGTCCTAGAAAGAAAGTATTAAAGTACAATAAAGTGCCTAAAGAAGTTGAAGCTGAATACGTTTTCAAAATTGTACATTTTTAAAGGTTAAACAGTAGATATTGCATATTATGAAGTCTGATATATTAGACACTAATTGTTTAATGAAAAATATTATAATGGAGCTGCCTTGTTATCAAATTATGAAATACTAAAAATTAATATTTTGATATAAAGAAATGATTAATAATATTTCATTTTTGAGAAAAGGAATTTTTTCTAATATTTTATTCTAATGTTTGAAAGTTTCGAGTTTATTTTAAGACTGAATATTTTCTCTAGTACTCAGAGGTCATTGTAAAGCTCAGAAAAAGTAGAACCATTTCTTTCCACCTATATTTAGGACGCTTGTGAAGACGTTTTAAGTCATCCATTACATCTTTTTTTTGAAGAAACAAAACTGGCGATTTAGGAGAAAAGAAACATTCTAGGTTTCCCAACAGACACACCTACCATGATTGACTTGATAGTTTGTGAAGATTTGTCCCTTCCTTTCGAGCATCAAAATGAGGAGCCAAAAATAAGTTCAATCTTGTGCTATATCAAAACATGATAATGTATATTACCAATCCACCAGGTGATATAGGAGAAGTAATGCTGGTTGTACGCAGCAGCAAACATATACACATACAGGGGGTCTGAAAGATGGAGTTAGGTTTTCAAAATACCTTTATAGTCTTCTCAGGAAATAATCAGTAATCATGATAAAGAACAATAGTTATTGAAAATTTTGATTGACGCCAGACGGACGTACAGACAGACAAATGAACCCGACGGACAGACGGACTTGCTGACAGACATCATCAATCTGCAATCCGGCCAAAAATTAATGTTACAAGAAGCATCTAAATTATGTCATAAATCATTATGGAAGCGAATATGGAACAACAAAGACCAATCCCTGGAGAAAGACCTTACTCTTCATTTAACACTCTATGCCTCCTGTTCTTTAACTGCTCTTCTGCTGGTTAATTATATACACATTTATATAAGTGATATAGGGTGTAACTGAGATACAAAGGACCATATTGAAAAACAGGCATTGGATATAACCGTTAAATAAAGCGCAGAACGACCGGGTTTCTTCTTCATGTCTGTATCAATATAACCTGAGGATGCCTCAACGCTTAACGCCAAAATTTGACCTCTAGAGTTTGGCACAGCGTTAGCTTAACGCCAAATTTTGACCTCTAGAGTTTGGCACACAGCGTTAGCTTAACGCCAAAGTTTGACCTCTAGAGTTTGGTACACAGTGCTAGCACTAAGGTCCTTGACATTACAAAACTTACAAGACTCCAATATCGTTTAAGTCTGGAAGTGTCTAATGCAATTAAACCTTTAACAGGAAACAAACCACTAAGATGCTACAGAGCTGATTAATTCAGTCATTTTTAGCACATCCGGGGTCTAATGATATCATGATTAATTATTTGTTTGTATTTGAACATACACATTAACTAATGAGTCAGGTTGTATTTACTGTTAATAGGCGTATTCGTATACCCCTCGTATACAACCTTCGGCAATAAACTTTATCCTGTGCCTCTTCGCATCGCGAATGTGTTAGAAAAAGTTAGAGAACAAACTCTGTATAGTTTCCTGGTGGTACGTAATATTGTAACGATTTCATATTATCACAAAGTTACAGATATTAGCCATTGTGACCTTCTGTAATGTTTTGTAATTGTCAAATACCAGATAAACGATAACCACATAAGTAAGCTTTACATATATAATTTTAGCCATATGAAAATATATGCACAAATGCATATACTCTAGTAATATTTACATATTATATAGTGCAAAGGGACATAATCCGCACATACATATTGAAACTGGAAACGGAGGCCTAATATCAAAGAATGAAAATATCGTTTACAAAAATAGTAATATTTACATAAATCACTCATTTACGATAACATTGTAAAATAAAAATTGTTTATTTGCATGAACATTTTGAAATCAAAAGCATTTGACGATGATTCAAGGCAGCAGTCAACTATGTAATCATTAAAGAACAAGAATCAAGTTTAGAAAATAACAATAGAAAAACAAAAGATAAATCAAGGTACAAATTATATGATAGACATGTGATACTTGTTTTAATAAACAAACCAGTGAATATAAAGTATGGGCGAGTGGATTGTTGAAAGACCGCCTGATCAAATCGTAAACCACATAGAGGATAATTTAAATCCAAGATCACTGGGAAACATTCTTGCAACTTGTTCCGAAGTCACAGCGCCAAAACAGACCATCGTCGATTGAGATAAATGAATAACGTTCTATTGATCATGTATAGAAATGAATAGCATCAATCACAACCAGATAATAGGCATATAAACATAATCTTTCTTAAGTGGCTTACCTACAAGCATTTAGTTATGAATAAATCGCCTTAAAAGCTGACTCTTTTTTTATCGTGCAAAGACTTCTGTTTAGCCTATTGTCAGTCCTAATCTGTGTCGGCGCGCATGTCAAGTAAATTTTTAGGGTCTTTGTCTCACAGATAAGCCTACTACAGTACTTTCTAACCGTAATTAATCCTTTCCAGCGTGTGTCATGAATTTAGCAGCTAAAATACATTTCCAAGTTTGAAGTGAGTTTCGGATTTATGGGTTTCCCCTGAGTTTTCGTCGTGTATAAAGCCCATAAAGACACTTTGCGAACAATCTAAGGAAAGACATATAGTGGAGATTAATGCATGGCGGAATCGGGTGGCGTTATAACAAAGGTAATTAGTGTAGAAAATTGCATTCTTGTCCAATTTAAGACTGGCGGATCACGGTAAGCGAGGGTAGCAGTATGTAGTTGGAAGTATAGAATCGTGAAATCCGTTCCGGAAATTTGTCGGCGGTGTGCGAGGATGGCTGTATAAAAAGTGACCTTATGACAGTTTTACTGAAGTTATCGCATATGTGAAAATATACTTCTTTTTCTAAGCGCGTATATGATGTTGCGAGAGAGAGAGAGAGAGAGAGAGAGAGAGAGAGAGAGAGAGAGAGAGAGATTGCTACACTATATCATTAAGTTTGTCAAATTTACAGGCATTGTTGAAACGATGCTTGTTTGCATCACTGTTGTTTTCAAATTCATTCTTGTAGAATTCCATTTTATTTAGAATATCTGAAACAGTAGATGTTCCTATGCTGATTTGTTTCTCGACCTTCTTCAATGAAGGTTTTGGTACAGATTCATACTCACTGATCAGATTAATTTTATCCTGTACGGATAGTTTAATCCTACGACGCTTAGCTGGTCGTTCTGACATCTTGCCATGTGAGTGAAAACAAATGACAGTCATGGCTATTTAAATACATATATGTAATGATTTTTCTTCATTGAATATCAATTGAGTGAATCTGACTTTTAGAATACTGTTTTGTCGGTCTCCGTCGGCAAAGCATCATAAGCTAGACTACATGCCTAGTTAATATATAGCCCTGATCTTTAATTTTAAAAAACAAATATAAAACGTTCTATTGATCCTATATACAAATGAATAGCATCAATCACAATCAGATAATAGGCATATAAACATAATCTTTCTTAAATGGCTTACCTACAAGCATTTAGTTATGAATAAATCGCCTTAATATTTGACTCTTTTTTTATCGTGCATAGACTTCAGATTATCCTATGGTCAGTCCTAATCTGTTTCGGCGCGCATGTCAAGTATTGTTTTAACCTTGAGTACCCTCGGGACATTTTCAGGATCTTTGTCTCACAGATAAGCCTACTAAAGTACTCTCTAACCGTAATTAATCCGTTCCAGCGTGAGTCATGAATTTAGCCGCTAAAATACATTTCCAAGTTTGAAGTGAATTTCGGTTTCAGGCTGGTTTTTTTTTTTTTTTTTTTTTGTTTTTTTTAAGCGTAAATTTGAAATTTGGGATTGAAGTTTGTTTCGATATTCGGAGTTGAAGGGATTCGGTTTACTGGGGAAAAAATGATGATATTAATGAAGGAAAAATTCGGGACTAAAAAGGAAATGTGTTTTGAGGGGATTCCAGTATACTGAGGTTTTGGTCTTGAGAAGTTTCACTGTACATATATATACTTTTCTCAGTTGAAGGTTACTCAGTGAGTGATATGCTAAAAAAACAAAACTAATAAGAATTCCATTCAAAATTTTAAGTAATTAGACTTTTTTATATTGGGTAGTGACACTAGCCTACCGCTACTGACACGCCCTTCATTACTTACTTTATATGTAGAAGACAGTATCAGCTTTTCTATAAAATGAGTTCCGATAAGTGGCGGTGAGGGGGGGTCGGGGCAATTGCCCATTGGCGCCAGGTGGAGGGAGTCGCCGTTGGGAGCTTTTTCTTCTGCATATTTAATTTTCATAGTATTTCACCTCAAGTTAGTGTAACGGGTGCAATTCTTCACAAAACTTATTTAGGGGGTGGGGGGAGGGAGGTTAGAAACTGACATAAAAACTGTTTTCTGTGGCAAAGTAGGAGCTCCACTAAAGAACCTTGCCCCCGGGCGCCTTGGTAGGGGTGCCACTAAAGAACATTGCCCCAGGGCGCCTCAAACCCTCGCGCCGCCACTGGTTCCGATGTTGGACTTCTCTTACGAGTCAACATCTCAAAGGGACGTAATTAATGCAGGCCGTTTAGATTGGAGTAATCATCCTTGATGGGTTTGTACTAAAACACGTAAAGACTATTCGAAGACTATCAATTCTCCTTAAAACGAACAATACAGTGTAAAATGCTCGTCGCCATATACTCGAGCACTTTCCAAGATTTAAAAAAATAAAAAAAATAATAGTACAAATAAATTATGATGACAGCATTTTAGGCTTATAAGATAGGATGACGAGTCAACCAAATATTTGTATCTACCTATAACATAACCTTTCTCCGAAAGTGCCAAGAATAAAAGCATCTTTAGAACCGCTGATTTGCTTTGGATGTCTTTGTCTGGTGCTGAGAGGTATCTTCTCCAGGGTATCTGTCAGCCATTCTGTTGTATGGGTGATAGACGGATAAATCTGACTTAATTGATGACACACGCTGAAACGGATTAATTACGGTTAGAAAGTACTTTAGTAGGCTAATCTGTGAGACAAGGACCCGGGAAATGTCCCAAGGGCACGCGAGGTTCAAACAATACTTGACATCCGTACCGACCGAGATTAGGGCTGACAATAGGTTAATCTGAAATGATTGCACAATAAACGCTGACATAATCTATCCGCACTTCTAACTTTGCTCCCAAATCAGATAACCTTAGTTATATCAATATTGACACTAAGTCCCGAGAATTTAGAGTAGTGAACTGAAACAAATAAAGGGCAGACTTTAAGGATTTTCTATTCCCATCCAGAGTAAAAATGGTATCGTTTGCATATTGAGAGATCAAATATTTTCTATTATTAAATTGTATTCCCTTAATGTATGAACTACATTTTACCATATCTGCCAGTATCTCTGCACAATGGATAAATATATATGAAGATAAGGGGTATCCTTGCCTACATCCTCTTTGTATGTAAAACCAAGAAGAAATGTAGCTCTGTACTGTAACAATTGATCTGATATTATTATAAAAGTTGGTATCCAGTTTATAATAGAATCTCCAGAATGGAAAAATGATTAGACGTTCTTAATATCGGACCAAGCAACATAATCAAAGGCGTCCTCAAAGTCTATCAATAGTAATCAACCCTGAATTTTGTGTTTTTCAGTCTAAGACATTGAATCATACAAGGTTCTAATATTTCACCAACCTTTAATAGAACCAGTCTGATCCTCGTTTATAAGGTGATGTCTTTAACTCTATTAGCAATACAAACAAAAGCTATTTTATATGAAACATTCAGTAATGTTATTGGTCTCGAATTATTAAGATATTGCTTTGGTTTGTCACCTTTCGGCGGTATACAAGCAGTTATTCCCTCTTTCTTTGTTGATAAAAGTTCTCCTATACTGTAACTGTAATTCATGGATCCGATAAGGAAATGGTATAATTTTTTCAAACAAACTTTGAAAACTCATTAGTAAAACCATCTGAGCCTGGACATTTTATTGTCTGTCATATGTTTCAAACTTGTTAATGCTTCTTCATAAGATATGGGACCTTATAAAGATAGTTTCTGCAAGTTATCAAGTTTTGGAATATGACCATCCGTGTTATTTAAATGTTCCTTTATATTGATAGAATCTACTTTCCTGTATTTATCCATTTGCTCAAAATATTCCATACTGTTTTGCAAGCTTTCATTTTGAGTTAATGTGTGTGACCTATAACCCTTTTTTAACATAGTCATCATTTTAGTAACATAATTTATTTTTTCTCAAGGGTACAGAAATAATTTGTAACATTGACTTCTTCATCAACCCATTTTGCTCTTGAACGGATCATAAGCTTCTCATTTCTTTGTCCTGTATTCCATCAACTCTTCCTTTTTCCTATTCAGTTTTAGACGATTATCTAAAGTTTCGAAATCCTTTTCTAATTCCTTAATTTCTTCTAATAGCTGTTCTTCTTTTGCAATGTGCTCTTTTTTCTTATATGTGGCATAATAATTAGTCTTATCCCTTAAATTTAATAATAATGTTTCAAAACATAATTGATCATGTATCGCAAATGGTATTTAACGTTCATCACGTGAATTCTCATTTATATTTTCAGCACATTGTTCTACAACATTATGTACAGTTTGTTTAACTAGCTGCAACAATTCTATTTATTTCAATAAATAATTTGTAAGCTTCCAGAAACCTTTTCCTTTTCGTAATTTTTTTAATATTCAAATTTAATAATCACTAGATAGCGACCTGGTCTATATCCAGGTTTGATCAGAGCTTCCGTTACATCCACTAATAAATGTTCTGATATAAAAATTTCTAATCAAGCTTGCGTTAATGGATTTGTTTTTCTCCACTTATACATGTGAGCATCCATATTTAAATCCCTCCAAATATCAGTCAAATCAAATTCATGACATAGATCCAGGACATTTTCACTTGCCTTGGGATTATAAAGGTTACCATAATTATTACTATGTGTTGTTCGTCCTTCAAGTTCGAAGATGACCATGACATCACTAACTGGTCTGGTTTCTGTGAGTACGTGAATGGCTGATCAGGCCGATTTGTACTCTGAACTTTCTGTGGCACACATATATCCCATATATTTGCACATAGTCTGTCAAAGGGCACACTTGCTTTAGCAATTCTAGCGTTGATTTCATCATAGATGTGAACTGCACTTGACAGTGTGCTGCCGAGATAGGTGAACTTGCCCACTGCAAGGAGGTAGGCTCTGCGTAAGACTTTCTTGGTGCATGTTGGTGCATCACCTCCGTCTTTTTGATACTGAATGTGAAGCCGAAATTGTTACAAGCTGACGAGAAATTGTCCATACTGTGTTGCATGTCAGACTCAGAGCTGGCATTCAGGGACCAGTCGTCATCATTTAGCAGATCACAAACAGTCAGTTCCTGCAGCTTCGTCTTTACCTGTAATCTCCTCAGATTGAAGAGCTTGCCGTCAGTCTGGTATCTGATGTCAATCATAGTTTCACAGTCACGGAATGCGTCAGTAAGCATGGCGGAGAAAATCACACTGAAGAAGGCTGGAGCAAACACAGTCTTGTTTGACTCCACTGTCACTATATACAGCAAAGTACACGGTAAGATTAGAATCACTAGGTAAAATTACATTTTGGTTATGCAAATTAGCAATATCCCTTGCTATCTCTTCATAGAAGACTAGCGTATCTTTGTTTTGGGCCATACATATTCATTAGAGTCATTTTGTGATTCTGTATACTAATAATCTAAAATAAGCTGATTACCCTGATTATCATGTCTATTGTTATGGGAACGTCTCTTCTCTTCTGAGGGTCCCCAGGTCAATGATAATTGTTTGTACGGTTGGTAATACCTTCCATTTTGCTACTTCAGAGCGTCTTGATTGTGGATAAGGGTACATCACAAATGCCAGCTCTAATATGTGCAGAGATTCTGTTATACAGGGTACGGAAAAGCTGTAGATCAATACTAGATAACTGTGAGGTTTGAAAAATGACCATGTATATAAATTTAAGTATGAATTTCAAATCAATAAAGAGATAGGCACAAAGCAGAAATCTAACAACAAAGGAAAAGAAGCTAAAAAGCATATCCATTTTTCCAGCTTATATATTCCCAATGTCAACCGCCTAAGATATAAAAATCACAGCAAATAAAGGATAAGTCATGCGGACCTATTATCAATGTCCAGTAATTCCTAATGGCAAGCATAGTGAAACATTTTATGGACAAAGGGAAATAACTCCATATAGAACCTATGTACAAGTATATTCCTGTGCATTATATTTAAAAATATTAAACCTCTAACGGATCCTTTAATAAAGCATATTCTTTTCAGAGTGTGTGTATGTATATATATATATGTATTATGAATTTGCAAAACTCATACAACATAAATACAATCTTTGCATGTCAAGCAAGCATCAGCATACTATCCTTTGGACTATTGTAGTATGTTATAACAAATGCCATACATTATCTTTTTACGCAAGCAGTTAAATTAAAATTGCAAAATATTTAAAAACAAGTCACTCGTCTATTTCCATTTATCGTCACACAGAAGACAAACATATTGAATCAGTATGGATATTACTGGATACTTTGCTATGTACATAATGTAATGTTTAAAAAAGAAAGTTAAAAAACAACAACTTTACAGCCAGTGCTGGATTATCCAATAGGCAGATATTTTTATATTACATGGGGGGGGGGGGGGGGGGAGGCATAATCTTTTCAGTGCTTATGGTCTCTAAAGGTCTAAATCCGGCCCTGATTACAATAACAAATCAATACTAAATGTGTTATTAAAGCAAAGCTGTCCATGCTAAAATGCAAACATAAGCCGAAATAAAACATGTTAAATCAAGTTGAAGCAACACACAAATTTCATGGACGAATGCACATAATTATCAATAGCAAATCAAAATACTAAGAATATAAACATCATTGTGAAACCGTGTCTTCTACAAGCAGACATTAAGCTAAAAAAATGAAAAGATTAAATAAGGAAAACATAACAAAGGAGTAAAATACTAACAAAGTGCATAACCTCGCAAACAAAATCTAAACATAGAGGCAGTCTAAAAATAGGTAATTCCTCTTTGTAACTATTTGTATAGTAAGGCTCCGCATAGACCTTAAATCGTGTAAAAGAAACAACTCCATATGGAAGTCATATAGATGTACCTATCAATTTAAGGTACTGAGTAAGACTCCACATAGCGCTTATATGAAGTAAGGGAAGTAACTCCATATAACCCCTATTTATTTACAGTATTAGAGTATCCATGCATTATAATACATATTAGTTCTGAATATTATGCAATGCCTTCCGTGAGAATTGACATAGAACATCTGTATTTTTACTTTAGATAGATGAAGTCTGAAAGAGTTATAATTGTATATATTACAGTTTGCACTTTGTTGCATAGAGAAATGGGACTCACTATCCAAGATGTTATAAAAGCAAGACGGCCAATGCTGAGATGCCAGCATGAGCCAAAGTAAACCATTTTGATCCAAGATAAGGGAATAAGAATCAATTTCATGCACACACACAAAAAAAAATAAAAAATAAAAAATGTGTTGGAAGCAGATATCATATCGAAGGAAACATAGCAAGAAGAAAATTAAGGTAAACATAAAATGCGAAAAATGCAAACAAAATCCAAAATTCTCTCAAACAAGAATAGCCAATGGTTAACTGTAATAATTAATTATTCATTAATTTTGATTACCTGTGTTGCTTTTTCGGGCACAATGAAGCGAGGAGGGAAAGGGGGGACTGTCAGGGTACTGTGAGGAAAAAGAAAACAAATGTTAAAATGTTCAATTTACAAGACCAAACCTTCTACTAAATGTATTTAAATGAGGTCTTATTATTTAGCCAGCTTAAAAAATAATATTGACTTTTTCATTTTGGAGATAAAGAAGAAAGTTAACTACAAATATAATCTTCTCTAGCACGTGCAATTCCCTGCTTCATGCTTATTTTAAAACAATTGCGCCAAAGAATCAACAAAGTTCTAGACAATCACACCGTTTTGTTATTTTGAAAGCTTTATCCCTATGCCTTTCCTGAATCTCTCCTATGTTCAGAATTTTCACAATTTCCCCCGATTTTTTTCAGTTCTATAAAATATTCTGTGCAAGTGCAGCTTTCTAACTTTTAATATGTTGGCTGAGTGTTTCAACCTTTTAACTGTAGCATGCACTAGGGTTTAACATTAGAAGAAAAACAAATGTTGCATTGCAAGGCAGAAAGAATGTCTTCTTGTGCAAAGTGACAAGTCCAAATTTGTAAGTAATAAAGACTTTGTTTTGGTTAACTCTTGAATATAACATTAAATTCTTGTCAATACTGCTAATTCTGCTACTGTATTTCGTCTTTCACATTTATTCATTATTAAATTGATGCATTATCTCTCCTGCCACGAAGAGGAGGTGTCTTTTCTTGTTTCTAAGATAAGGGACGTGCTCGTTTCTCTGATTCTAGTTTTCAGCCTTTGCCCACTGTCTGGGTTTCTTAAATATATGCTTCGTTTGCCATATCGACCCTAGCTTTTTCCATGACGGAGGTAAATCTGTAGCCATAAGTAGTCCTTTCCCCAAATGGTTAGCCATGCCTAAAACTGTTTCCCTGTCCTCCAAATAGACAAATTTCACAATGATAGGTTTGGGTCCTTGTGTGTAGCTGGGCAGTCTGTGAGCTTGTACAAAGCACGTGTTTTCAACATATTCTGGCTCTAAATGCAAAGATTCCACAAGGAAAGATCGAATTGCTCTGTAAATATTTCATCAGGACCCTGACAGGATAATCCTTAAAACTAAAGATTAATCTTTTTGCTGCACTTTTTAAATTTCAGCACTCTTGTTTGAAGTGTTTCTATTTCTTCTCAGACTGAAGCTTGATTTTGCTTTACTTTTGTATTATTATTTACAGTGTTGTGCTAACTGTTTCCACTAACTATTCTAGAGCGAGTCACGTCAAATTTACCTTTTTTGCATTTCCTCTACCTGACACTATTAAAGCTTACTTTCACATTTAAAATTTTAACACAATCACTTGTCAATCAGCTGATCAAGACCAGGCAATTGCGTCTAAAATATTTCGACTAGCTGGCCTTCAATAAAGTGGTATTATGCAATAATTACATCAATACTTTTCAAGCAGTGTGATACATTAGCTTGTCTGTATCTTTTTCAACTGTCTATATCATCATTTTCAAACCAAAGACATTGGTTTAGACTAACATTTAGCTGAGCCAGCAAATCACCGCCATCTCAAGCTGCAAAAACCTGAAGTATATTCATGCAATATTTAATCCAGTTACTTTTACATCCATACCACTTGCAACCGTTGCCATGATAACCTCTACCCAATTCAAAACGTTGCATGCTACTTTGTGTCTTGGCACACTTTGTCGTCGGCATGATTTTAAAATTTGTTTATTTTTTTATTATTTTTTTTTGTTTTTAATTATTTTTTATTGAATTTATTTTTGTTGGGGAGTGGGGGGTTCAAAAATAAAATGCAATCGCACTCTGCACTTACACCAGACGTGTAATCATTTGGCCCATTAGTGCTCATTCTGCTTTTCAGAAGCTACGCTATTCGCCTAGTAGTAAAGGTTTCCTTCTGCAAAATATTTATTAGGTAATAATTTTATCTGGTAGTGACCCATGAGCTGCAAGATAGTCAATTGGAAAAAAAAACTGAAAAAATTAGCTTCACAGTTTATTCAATATTCATGTTTGATGGTGGAACAATTGTAAACCTCAATAGTTTATTTTACAAGGATGAGGGAGGAGTCCGTAAAAGCAGAGTTTAATGTTGCATGGTAAATTGTGTTGATAATAGTCGATATGTGGTTGCAGGGTAAATTGTGTTGATAATAGTCGATATGTGTTTGCAGGTAAATTGTGTTGATAATAGTCGATATATGTTTGCAGGTATAACCTATGATATTCATTAACCAAACATGTTAAAGCTTTTTACCAATGTATTTTTGATTTTCGCTTTGTTTCTAGTGTTAAAATTTGTTTTCAGTGAAAGTCCATGTGCTATCAAGTAGTCGATTGTAAACTGACAAAGTGAAAAAGTAATAATCAGTTTTACTACTTCACAATTAACAGTATTTGATGGTGAACAAATTGATATCTTAAAAAAATTATTCAAAAGCATGCTGAAAGCAACTGAGAGAGCAGGTAAGCATAGTTAATGGCTTGTTGGGGAGGGGGGGGTTGTCTCAATGCACATTTGTCAGTAGGTTAAAACTATGCTATTTTTCTAACGATAAAATCTGTACTTTGCACATGCTATTTATAAACTCAGAAGTTAAACCATTGCAGGGATCGGGTTGTATGATACAAACATAGTTTTCATCTTATAATTTGGTTGATTCTTTATTGTTAATGGCGGAGCCTGTTTTTCTCTGGAACACAATGGCGGAGCCTGTTTTTCTCTGGAACACCTCACCTGCGGAGACAAACATCATTAGTTTTACTTTTAGACCAAATAAACAAAATACTAAAACATCGCCCATCAGAAAAAGGCGTGACCTGCACGTGTATCGGTGGCACACTTGTGATTGAGCTACGTAGCTTTTTATAATGTCTTTCAGGTAGCGTGCTTTCAGCATCACGTAATGTTTTAGTCTACTTGTTCTTTCTTTAAACGTTCAGCATAGGATTGTAAAAAATTAATGTAAACGTTTTCTACATTTCTGCCAATTTTTTTGTGTAGCGATTTTAAACTTTATTTTCATTTTAATATTTACTTATTTAATTTGTTCAACTTCCATTTAGGTTAGACGGAAATTTGGAAAGCTAACTTGATAATATTTCAAAGGTTTAGAGAGATACTTATAAACTGATATACGATATTACTTTGAACAGTGAAAAGTAATTTTTGAAATTTAATTGGGCAAGTGAAAAAGATGGAAAAAAGACATCTCCAATATGTAAAATATACAACAACATAACCGAGTTTAGATGTAGTTACTACAAAGCGTGATAAAATATACACATGAACAAATGCAGAAGAAAAATAAAAACACGTAAAATAATACAAGACAAATGCTATAACAAAAACAGAGATCAATCTAAATACTACAAGAACAAATAAAGAGAAGAAAACAGAGCGCATCGTATTAAATATTACAGCAAAAATACCACAATAGTGAAAACCTAAGAATATCACACTTAGTAAACAACGGAATGTATGGTATCTACGATAAGAGACAGCATCACATCATGCACGGCATAGTAGATGTTGAGTGTACTATTTACTGATTTGCATTTGAGATGACTAAACTCCACAAATCTGAAGATGTCATTGATGATAACTTTACTATTGATCATGTCATAACATGTGCCTGTTGTGATTTGTCTGACCATGAACAACAGAGAAAATGTTTACATTCGTCAACAACCAAGTAGATAATAGCAAGTGAACACAAATATGATAAAATGCCTTCGAGGAAAAAGGATTAAAGAACAATATAAAAAGTTAAATCATTCATAATGACAAACAAACTTCATAATTCAGACGATTTTGAACAATAGACCACAGACCACAATTATTATCCTTTTTTTGTTATGTATAACAATTCATTATGGTCCATTTGTTATTATAACTGATAGTCCTTTGTAACTTTCTGCATATATTAATTCGTCTTAGTGCATGAGTCCTGAAACTTTTATCATAGTTTGACCGGCTTGTTTGCGTGTATTAATACGGTAAACAGACTGGCTCAAGGGAAGTAACAAAAAGTGCTTGACTGACATGCAATTAGATGACATTTTACATAACACTGTCATTGCAGAGCAGGCAATTATAACAATGTAAACGGTTTAATAAACTTTGAAGGCTACCCTTTTATTATCAGCATAGCTTGCAACATTTCAGAACAAGTAGGCTATGAAACACGCCACTGAACTTAGTACTATTTTGTAGGAATATATTTCTGATTTTGGTCAACCTCGAGGGGTGCTAATTGTGGTCTGAGGCCAGTATTGTCAGCTTTTCGTTTTCTACCTAATTGCATGATAACCAAAAATTTATATAATTGCACTTGTCACAATAATGCTTGTCACATCAACACATCAACGACAAATCAACCAGTACACATTTTATTGATCAAGAATTTTGTTTATGTAATTTTCTTTGCACAGTCTTCGACATTTTATATTGTTTTTGTATTAATATATTTGAAAGTTATTAAGCTAACACAGATAGAAGCAATCCCAACCTAATTAACAAAAGTTCAGTGAAGTGTCTAATTCCCTTTAGAGTTATGTAATCATCTTTCAGTTTATCTTGTAAAATGTCTTAATTCTCAGTAGGAACAGATCTGCCAAGCAGAGGTTTTACAGCATAAATTACGACATCTGACAATGATTTGGAAATGTTTGCAGCTCTAGCATTGATAAACATTTCACATGTCTTATTGATTTGTTTCCATTCATTTTCTCCAACTCATATTTGATAAGTTTCGGCTGTTATCTCTTTGTATATTCCTTTTGCAACAGCTATGTGCAATTCTTGTATGAACTTTTCAGATTCTGGAGACTCAGGTTATTGTTATTTTTGTCTCCGATAAAGCCCAAGTCTTTTTTTCCGGTTGGACTTTATACAGTTGTCTAACGCTAAAATCGTGGTACAGACAACGCGTATTTTTGGTACACATCGAATTATAATAACTTTAAGTAAATGAAATTTAAAATGCTTTATATGAAGTTGATAATACTGTAAATCTCGCAAATGATTTTAGTCAAACAACACCCGGCGTTGCTAAAAGCAAACTAGATGAAGATATTGACCTGAAAAAAGTTTCGTGACGAGTTCAAAGAGCAGATCAAAAGGATTAGACATAAATGAAACACAATATGAATTCATAAAAATGAACTTAAAAATAAAAACACAACACTTCCTTATGTTAAACTTGATTTTTATGGCACGAACAGGACAGTTGAAATATCGAGAAAGGTTACGCAAAAATGATGTTGGCATCTACCATTATAGCAGACCAGACTGGAAAGGAGATTTTAAAAACAATTAGTTGGACAAAAAAGGAGACACAAAAGTTCCACTTGGTACGTTCTGTTGAGGATACGCAGCCAAAACATCCATTTGAACCCCTTGTTGTACAAAGACAACCAATAAAAGTACCCGAGGAAATAGAAATTAAATAATAGACACACGACCAACAGGTAAGAGAAGTAGAAGTTTTAATAGATTTCTATAATTATTAGTTCCGAACTTACGATTTATATACTGTACACAATTCTGAGATAGAATCAAACAAGAACATAAAATAATTGACTAAAGAACTCTGCAAAACTTTAAAAACAAATCCCTACAATTTGGTTTTACTTTGAGCACACTAACGCACTCAGTCTTTATTGAGCAATGCTGAGCAATATAATGATGAGAAGGCGGGGAAAAAAGGACTGAATAATTAGTTAATCAATTAAGGAATACGTAGCTCAATCACAAGTGTGCCACCGATACACGTGCAGGTCACGCTTTTTTCTGATGGGCGATGTTTTAGTATTTTGTTTATTTGGTCTAAAAGTAAAACTAATGATGTTTGTCTCCGCAGGTAAGGTGTTCCAGAGAAAAACAGGCTCCGCCATTAACAATAAAGAATCAACCAAATTATAAGATGAAAACTATGTTTGTATCATACAACCCGATCCCTGCAATGGTTTAACTTCTGAGTTTATAAATAGCATGTGCAAAGTACAGATTTTATCGTTCGAAAAATAGCATAGTTTTAACCTACTGACAAATGTGCATTGAGACAACACCCCCCCCCCCCCCCAACAAGCCATTAACTATGCTTACCTGATCAAGAGTTATGAATTGGTACCTGAGACATATTGACAAAGGTTTAGGAATTGTAGAAAAGAAACTGAACAAACTCATGTCGAATTTGCAAGGAAAATAAAATAACTATTTGATAGGGTGTTGCTCAGCCACGAAGGTTGATCAAGATTACGATAACCTCAGACAGTTCGTATTAATAGAAGCGTTCATGAGTGTATCGATAGTGATGTCAAGACTTATCTTGACGAGCAAAAAGTGGAAACTTTGGAAAATGATGATCGCATGGCGTGACTTACAAAATTTCATTTGTCAGTAGGTCTTCCTCTCAGCAGTTTTCTGGTAAAAAAAATCATCTCAGTCTCAAACGAGTATTTCTAAATTTTCAAAACAGCACAAATGTTAGAAATCAAACATCTTGTAAGACTGATCAGAAATCCTTATCTCTTTCTACGTGCACTTATTGTAAAAAGAAAAGGCACGTCATTTCTGATTGGTTTAGGTTGAAAACTAAGCAACAGAATAAAGACAGAACTATTCCAAATGCTCTTATTTCAAAGAGGTCAAGGTCACGGTCTTGTGTTGAAAGCAATACAATTGTTGGGTCAAACAAATCCCAGTCTGATTCTATTTTGGAGACTTATAAACCATTCAAGTCAGAAGGTTCTATATCAATTATTGGTGATTCTGCCAGACCTATCCCTATTAATATATTAAGGGACACATGAGCTTCTCAGAGTATTTTGTTATCATGTACTTTGCCTTTTTCTGAGAAGTCTTCTTCTAGTGAAAGTGTTCTTTTTCAGGGAGTAGACTGCGGCTTTGTAAATGTTCCTCTCAATTGTATCAATTTGATATCAGACTTAGTTTCCGGACCTGTGACCGTTGGGGCAGTGACTTCTTTACCTATAGAAGGTATCCATTTGTTACTAGGAATGACCTAGCTGGAGATAAAGTCGTGGTTAGTCCACCTGTAACTGACAAGCCTTGTTTGGGTCCAAACGTTGATCCTATTGAGATTAAAATCCCTGATTTGTATCCTGCTTGTGCACTTAACAGAGCTATGGCAAAAAGAGCTCTTGAAAATGATGTTGATCAAGAAATTATTCCTTTAGCTGACACATTTATTGGTCAGTCTTTTGAAGAGGCCACCTTTTCTCCTGCTATTGATCAATCAACAGGTATTGATCACAGTGATCATCTTTTTACAACTCATTCTCTCTATTCTAATCAGGGTGACAAAAGACAATCACTCGTTCTCGAACAGGAACAAGATCTAGAGATTTGCTGTTTGCTTAAGAGGGCTATTAGTCAAACTGAAGCCGCACAAGTTCCAGATTGTTCCTTTTTTAAACATTCGGCCCTTATAAGAGTATGGAGACCACCTGAGGTACCCGCTGGTGATGAGTGGTTGATCAGAGAGCTATCAAATTGTCGTTCATGGTCATATTGACTGGAAATTCTTAGTCTAGTCATTTAGGAGTCAATAAAACTCATCACATGATCTTGAATCATTTTTATTGGCCGTAACTTAAAGGTGATGTTGCTAAATACTGTAGCTCTTGTCACAATTGTCAAATTGGCAGAAAAATTCAATCAGAAGATACACAAGGTTCATCTGCAACCTATTCCTGCATTTGATGAACCATTTAGCAAAATAATGGTTGACTGAGTTGGTCCATTACCTAAGACCAAGTCAGACAACCAATACTTGTTGACCACAATGTGTGCGTCTACAAGATTTCCAGAGGCAATCCTTTGAGAAATATTAAAATTTAAACCATTGTAAAAGTTTTGGTAAAGTTCTTTTTACACTTGTTGGCCTTCCAAATCTGTCCAGTCTGATCAAGGGTCCAATTTTATGTCTGGAATTTTCCAACAAGTTATGCATTAATTAGGCATCCAACAGTTTAAATCTTATGCCTATCACCCTGAAAGTCAAGTGGCTTTGGAAGGATTTCGTCAAACTTTGATGGTCATATTGCTTAGATTCAGGAAAGGATTGGGATGAGGGTGTTCATTTGTTGTTTGCTGTTAGGGAATCAGTTCAAGAATCATTGGATTTCAGTTCTTTTCAATTATTTGTTTTTGGACATACTGGCCGTGGACCATTGAAGTTATTGAAAGAGAAACTTCTTTCAAATGAAGATCCAAAGATTAATCATCTTGACTATGTCTCCGATTTCATATTTAAGTTGTCAAAGGCGTGTGAAGTAGCAAGGACTAATGTTCACTATGCGCAGTCAAAACTGAAATTAAGGTAAGACATAAATACACATGAAAGGAGTTTTAAGCCTGATGATAAAGTTCTGGCTTTCGTGCCCATACCTCAAAATTCTCTTCGGGCTAAATTGTATGGTCCTTATACAGTTGAAAAGAAAGTAAATGACTTAAATTATATCATTAATACTCATGGGAGGCGGAAACAGAAAAAACTTTGTCACATAAATATGTCAAAGGAGTATTTTGACAGAGATAGCCTAGTTAATTATTCAATCAATTTGATTATAGCTATCCCACACAGTGAGGATGTAAACGATGGAATAAAATATGACTGTAGTGACTCTGGTTTAACCAACCTTCGGAAATCAAAAATATTAAACAATCTGGACCAGAAATTGTCACCTCTACAACCAATGGAAAGGAGTGAACTACAACAGCTATTACATGAATATGAGCACTTGTTTCCTGATGTTCCTACACGAACAAATAAAATCGATCATGACGTTGACATTGTAGGTTCTACACCTGTGAAACAGCATCCATACAGGATGAATCCTCTGAAACAGAATTATTTGCAAAAAGAAATTCAATATTTACTGGAGAATGATTTATTAGAACCAAGTAAAAGTAACTGGAGTTCACCATGTATTCTAGTGCCTAATCCAGATAATACATTCCGCATGTGTACTGAAAATAGAAAAGTCCACAGTGTCACTAAAACGGATTCATTTCCAATTCCAAGAATGGATCATTACATTGATAAAATTGGAAATGCGAAATGATAGGCAAGATTAAGTTAAACCTGTAGAAGCTAAGAGCAAAGCTATCTCTAAATTCTCTGTGCCTGTTTGTAAAAAGCAACTGATGCGAGTTTTAGGTAATGCTGAATATTATTAGAAATTCTGTTCAAATTTTACTATAGTTGCCGAACCTTTGACAAATTTGTTGAGTAAGAAATCAAAATTTCATTGGTCTGACCAGTGTCAGGAATCCTTTGATAAATTAAAGGCCATGCTTAAGAATGTATCAGTTCTTTCTGCACCAAATTTCAGCCAATTATTTAAAATGACTGTTGATGCAAGTGATGTAGGGTTTGGTGGAGGGTTGATTCAAGAAGACAAAAATGGTGCGGATCATCCTGTGTGCTAGTTTTTTTAAAAACAACTAAACAAGCACCAGAACAATTATTCCGCAATTAAGATATAATCTTTGGCTTTGATATTGGCTTTACAACATTTTGAAGTGTATGTTACCTCGGCTATTTATTCGGTTATTGTATTCAGTGATCCCAATCCCCTTACTTTCATTAACAAAATGAAACATAAAAATCGAAGATGGTTGAGATGGAGTTTAATGCTGCAAGAATACAACATTGACATCAGACATATCAGGGGAAAATATAATGTGATTGCAGATGCACTCTCGCGTGTATAGAAGTGCTATATTGACTCACTTTGTGTAATTAGGCTGAATGTCATTTATAAAACATTTTCCTATGTAATTTTGATTATTATAGGATTAGATGCATATTTAAAAGAAAGCTTTATTGCATAAATCTTACTTTTTCTTTATGAGGGGAGGTGTTATGTATGATGTTTACATACCTAGCGTTTGTTTATGATTGCAAGTTGTTTGGTTATTTGAAAATGCATACTTAACTTTTGTTCATGCTTGTAAGTTGTGACATGTGTCAGGTAGGCCAGTATTTTCACAATCATTTCGTAATTAGACTTTTGAGACATATGTAAGGTATGGCAGTATTTTTCCATTAAAATTACTGATATTCTGATGTGACATAGGTCATGTAGGCATGGGTATTTATATACAGATTTTGGTAAACAAATGCATTCTTGTTCTAAAATTCCTGTTCAAAAGATCAGTCTGATTTTACAGTTGTGTTGTTGAAATCAGATATAATTGAAGAGGATTTATTTATGTAAAATATTCATTGGAATTACTAAACTGTTCATTGACTTTTGGATTAATAAATGATTTTGGGATTTATGTGAACTCATTCAAATACATTCTGGATTACATCTTTGTGGTACATCAGGACATTCAAGGCTATTGAAATTCATTCGGAACATTAAATTATTTTGGACTTGTGATTAGGACATGTAGGATTATTTGGAATTTAATTCAAAAATTGTAAGTGTCTTTTGAATTTTCACTTTAATTGTCTGGAAAAAAATTGCTTGTTAATTTTACCTGATTTTATTGCTTTCACTTTCTTTCTGTTACATATTTGAAGACCTAGAATCGTAACAGTAGTAGCTTTGTGACGTTATTTGTGTGCTCCATTTTTTAACTTTGATGTTTTTGAGATGTACTTTCTTTCTTTACCTCTTTTATAATCAACACATGTTCATAAATAATACATGCTGTAACTCTTTCATCCTCAAATGCGCTGTATTTTTCACATATTTAGCATTCTTTAAACTCTGTATCTATCAAAAGCTCAAAGTTTTAATCTTAATACTTCTCTCTATAAACTTACATAAACTCGTTTGTAGGAATATCTTTTCCGTGCTTGCTTCTGTAATGTGTAGGTAGACCGTTCATTTAACCATTCTTTCAATTCAGTGTTTTAAATTTTTCATTTGTCGCGTTTACATTCTTTCCACAATTGATTGGTATTTATATAACTGGACGTTCAGGATCATAGTAAATATGTATTAAACACTACTCCGTTTTTTTTTTGTTATTTAAAAGCTTATTTTAAAAAGCATCCAGAGAATAGTGTATGCCTGCTTTTTCATTTTCAAATGACCTTGTAAAATTTGCGAGATCTTCGACTAATAATGAAAAATTAATCGAATATAAAGATGCGTATTTACCGACTTCAAACACGTAATATAATCTTGCCTACTCTATACCGTTTTAACCATCTTGCTCTCCGTGTTGATGCTGCTTATCTCCATATTATCCTTATTAAACGTAATCTATAAATATGTTTCTTTTTAAACATTACAGAATATTTTTTAGAATATGTAAAATCAACAAAATAAACATTTTATTGACTTGAATGCTATTCTTCAAGACAACTAGCTTTGACAACACTTTTATCCGACCCAACCATTTAATCAAATAGGCAGTATCTCTAGACACAGACATTGTTGCTAAACTCTTCAAACATTTATATCACCTCCCTCAAAACTGTTGAAGTCAATAACATGTGGCTTTGTGCCATTATTTACTATGTGTAAAGACAAAAGTTTCTTTTTTGTTAATTTGTGCATTGTCGGTCGTTGTCTTTCCGCGACATGGCTAGTCAATAAGGAACTACGCCGCTTTCTCCGTGCTGCTGCGCTTTCGCCCGAGGCTTAGCATTTGCGCCAGTGAATATTGATTTTTGTAATCTTGTACTATTGTTATGGTAAATATGTTTGTTTGTTTGTTTTTTGTTTTTGGGTTGGGTTTTTTTCTTCTTCATTTTAGTGTTGTTGTTTACCTACACGAATGGGTTGCTGTGTTATGCTAGTGTGCTAGAAAGTTTTGACTGACCCAGTGACCTGTTGTTAAAACTTTGGTGTTTAATGTTTTAATGCTCACGTATCCCTGTGAGCTGATTATACTAAAAAATATGAGAGCTCCCCTACATTACTTCTATCTATCTATCTATCTATCTATCTATCTATCTATCTATCTATCTATCTATCTATCTATCTATCTATCTAGAGAGAGAGAGAGAGAGAGACAGAGACAGAGACAGAGAGAGGGAGAGAGAAAATATTATCATATTGGTTAGATAATTATAATTTGTCCCCTGCTGAGGATCGAATCTGCTTCCACGAGTGACGGCATCCATCGCCTTGTGTTCATACCCTCTCAACAAAGCGCACATCCCACAAAAAGGATGGAATTTAGTTGTACACATACGGACTTTCTCATGACTGAAAATTAATTTGCCATTTGGTTGCATTTACCTCTTGTCTAGTGGCAAATACGAAGTACAATAATGATCAGGAGCCGATTTCATAAATTTTCTGTACTTGAATACGTATTCAAATAAAACTTGCTTCCCTCTGTATAATTCTTATAAGTCAAAATTAATGTCAGTATCTCAGTATTAAACTCAATAATAATCAACTTATTTCAAAGCGTAGGTTTACTGCAGTTAACCTGTATTTCTTTACAAATAATCAGCATGCAAAATTCTACTCAAATTTGAGACGTTTTATGAAAGCGGAAACAATATTTTAAAAACAACAAAAGATTGCGAACTGTGTTTCTTCACTTCATTGAGATATCTTTTCCGCATCATCAGTAGTCATTTCACGTGAGCAATTCTGAGTATTGCAAGTATCACCATATTTGTTTGATCTGTTTACCTATGTGGCATGCGGGTCCTATACTTATTGTTTTCTAAGTCACGAAAACGTTTATTTCTTATCACATTCACATTAAAAAATCTCAAAGCTTTGTACTGTGAAATATTATACTTCAAGATGGCTGTATACCATGACTCTCATCCATATAGTCTGAGATACAGGGCAGTGTTTCTTTATTTTTACAAAAGAATAGCGGCTTTATGATATAATTGTTTCTGTATGTGTGCGCTGTCATCCTATCAGCAACTTTATCAACATTTTTAAAAAAATATATAAAATATTGAATAGTAGACTGAAAGATGTCTCTCTAATATCAAAGAACCTGGTGACCATGAGTAATTCGTATTCCTGCATGCGCAGACTGGGACCAATTATTAACCAATATGCACTGTTTTGTGTAATTAGCAATATGATGCAGATTCGGCTACTGTTGCGAAGTGCTATGGGCGAAAAAGTCTGAAGTTTACCTAATGAAAATGTCACTAACTTTAAAAACGAATCTCAAGAGAATACTTACATTTCTAGGAGGGCTGGACTTTAAGGGAAAACATCAGCGTGAATGGTGACATTGTAAAGACTGAATTCTCACTACGGAGCTTGAATGACGACCACGATGACTGAATATGTCTGGCACGTTACCTCGTGTTTTTTATATTTGGTAATGGCTTCAGCTAGTGGAATTTCTAACATTCTCTTTATCTCCGTAGACATATTGAAACGAGGGCAGGGGTGGAGTGGGGGATACGGGTTAGACTCTAGTGTTGTTCATGGTGAAATCAACCTACACGAGGCACATTTAGTATATCTAGTTTCTTCTCCTTCTAGAGTGAGGAGGGGGCGGTTCCGTCAATTTCACCAAAGCCCAAGTGCCTGTGCTTTTGGATACACAATTCAGATACCATTTTTTCCCTTTTTGTTAAGGGCAATGATTTGTCTTGTCCTATATAGTAATTATAGATTTGTATCATCTTTATTGCAGGACCATTTTTATGCAGCTTTACATTAGATGAACACTTATCTTTCCGATAGTAAACTAGATCAGCTAGGAATCCCTGTAGTCTTATGCCCCGTTATCGGGTACGAATGAATAATTCTCTCTGTGTGGTTCGCCCTAATTCATAAAGAGCTCTGAGAACGTCATAACTTAACAGTCGGTGAGGGCTAGTCATAACAAAATAAAATCAGCAGGGCGCAGTGATATCGGTCAAGTATTGGCTCTCATACAAATAGCAGCCTTAGAAAGGTCATTCGGTACTATCCTTGACACCGAATTACTTGCATTACTGGGATGTACCTACTTCTCCACTGGCAGACACATTACTATCACTCCCAATGCATCCGCCCCATATTCTCTCTCTCTCTCTCTCTCTCTCTCTCTCTCTCTCTCTCTCTCTCTCTCTCTCTCTCTCTCTCTCTCTTATGCGGGCTTTGGGATGTAGAATAGACCCGATGCATCCTATTGCATATCGTAAGAGGCGACTAATGAAGGCAAGTTTTATGCCTGGGGACGCGTTCTCTGATGATGTTCTGGCTGAGAAGGGTCTTAAACCTTTTAAATCAGTGCGTTTTATACTTTTAAAAAAACTGACTTCGTTTTTTAAGGATTTTACTTTCTTTTGCCTTTATCTTGTAATTTACGCCGCTTGCGGCATAGCTAAACTTAATCGGCACTATATCACCAGGATTGTGTTGATGTGCCGCTATACTGTATACATACTATACTATTATCATATTATACTCTCCCTCTCTCTGTCTCTCTCTCTCTCTCTCTCTGTCTGTCTGTCTGTCTCTCTCTCTCTGTCTCTCTCTCTCTCTCTCCATTTGACTGTGTTTATTGAGCATGGAGGTCGCAAAAATATTTGCTGGGCGCAGTGAACAGATAATTGCTGCAACAGTAACATTTGGGATTATATGGTATGCAGATGTTAATGATCAAAGATCATTATGGTATGCAGATGTTAATGATCAAAGATGAGTTGCGATATTATTGTGGAAGAAAGTTCCTTCTCAGAGCACAATAAACACTTGCCTGTGTTTATGTTCCTTGTGAGCATTTATTTCATTAGTGAGCCAAATGAAATATAACTCGATAAATATAAGAGTTAGAAAACTCATTTGTGTGTGCTTGTATTTGTTAATTATATATATATATATATATATATATATATATATATATATATATATATATATATATATATATATATATATGTAGTTTGCAATGATAGAGCGACAATAAGATGCTTTACCCTACTTTTTACTTGTATATTTGAGATGTATACTGCTTTACCTGAGTGATATTTCACTGTCGTCGAACTTTCGCAAACATTTCCACTTTTAGAAAATCAGCGTGGTAGATTTTAAGTCGTCTTGCAGTTGTTTGTTTGTTGGTTGTTTTTTGTTTGTTTGTTTGTTTGTTTGCTGTTGTTTTTTTCTTCAGCACACTGTTTATGCGGGGTAATACATTTCAGCCTTACTATTTATTAATATTTCCACACATCTGCAGTGGAACCAGCGCATACTACAAAACTTCAGGGACGTTAATAGTAAAAGTTAAACGAGAAAAATACTACAAGATACCATCGCCAGAAGTTGCACTCTTTAAAACGGTCAATGATTTAATGAGGAGGGAAAGCGAATGAGCTGCATACAGGGGTTACTAGGTTGAGTATTTTGCACTTTCAGAAATAAGTATCTGTAGTAATATATGATAAATGTGGGAAATATGTCAATTTGATGATAATTGGTTGGGCGTGGTAAAATATGAGAAGTGTGAGTCCCTCGTTAAACATCTGCGTTATTTTTTTTTTTTTTTTTTTTGCACAATCAAACAAACTTTAAATGTAACGATTAAAGAAAAGCCTTTTGATAAATAAAAAATTAAAAAAATTATAGAAAAAATAAATTAATAAATTATAGAAAACAATTAGTACCATGTACAGAGTTAAATAGATAAATGAAGGAAGGAAGGACGAAATGCAGAAAAATACATGAAAGGATACAGGAAGAAAAGAAGGCGATAAAAGTGAAAAGCAATCTTATAAAAAAAAATAGGGATAGAACAGAAGAAACGTAAAGACTTCTTTTGACCACAAAATTGATAGATAGATAGATATTGGAAAGAGGAAAGAAATAGTGTTGGTTGTAAGTGTTAAAATGCACCGTTATTTAAGAATGCATTTGTAGGTTCAAGTGTATTTGTTAATTTCTAGGAATAAATCGATCACGGGATATTTGAAAAGATGAAAATTTGTATCGCACCATGTATTGTTGTGTAAAGGGATTATTTGATGTTTGCATGTGCTTGTGAAATTGTTTAAGATGATGTAGACATAAGCTTTTAAATGTTACAAGTACATGCTTAACTTTAATACAACATATATCACATAAAGATTTATATATTGTCAACCACTAATTTAGTGTTACTTGAAGTCTGATCTGAACATTGATGTAATTGTTTATTCGGAAGGTGTCCCTAAGAGATCATTAATGGCTTTAGGTTCTATATACTTGAAGTCTTATCTGAACATAGATGTAATTATTTATTTGGAAGATGTCCCTAAGAGAGCATTAATGGCTTTTGGTTCTTTATGTAGCAGTAGCATCTACAAATATTTTGTAATAATTTTGGTCAATCAAAATCTCCTCAAAATTAGTTTCACTTGTGTTCTTTTGCCAAGTAAAAAACAGTGTCAAAAGCGTAAACTAACAAAAGGTAAAGTTTCTACCATACGGCACAATCCATAATCTGGTAACATAGTTATTGATTTGAGTTAAACCGCAGTTTCAAAGGGTTCTCTTTGCAATTCATTGTATCACAACATATTCAAAGAGATGGAAATAAAATGCACTTTATGCTAAGAGCTGAGTAAGGCAGGCATAAAACATAGACATGTGACTTAATATCGGTTTCTAAAGCTACTTTTACAAACAAAAACGAAATTTTTTAAAAAAAATATCACAATAGTTAAGAGCACATATAAAGTTTACAGAATTGATATGATTAACACGATCGACCAATAGTAAATGTTATGTAGTATTAGTTTTTTGATGTATGATTCAGATTAAAGCAATTGGATAACAAAGAGAAGGAACTGCAATACTAGATTAAATAGATCTCTTTAATAATTTATCACAAAGATATGTACAATCTTGGTAGTCATAAACAGGACAAGCTCACTGTTATTATATACACACCGTTCGCCAAGGAAACATCCTGTATGCTCATTCTTTCTTTCGGAATGAAAGATACATCGATCAACGGAAAAGCTTTGAAAGATACATCGATCAGCAGAAAAGCTATTTTCCTTTTAGTGATTTGACCTCGTAGCTCATCGTCATAATGCATGCAATTATTTTCAGACTTGAAGTTTATTTTCATCTGAATTCGAGGCCGTGATTTTTTAAAAAAATACCATTAATATTGTGTAAAGCACAATCGAAATGTTCAACAAACATTAGACTAATGAATTGCTCGACCCCTTTATTGACTGGATGACCATAAACTGTAAGTTGAAATGGTGGAAGAGATTGCACGGCCTTAGACCGAAGAATTGGATGCTCAGTCATTCGAACTTCCTCTGCAAAAAGAAAAGAAAAGGTAACAGATGAGTTTGATTATTCTGAAAATTTATCCCAATTTTTTTTTTTATTTTTAACGGTATTTGATGTAAGTATTAAGAAGGCAGTTTACCCCAGAAGTCCCTATACTTAATAAAAATATCATAATAAAAACTGCTGTCTTTTCGTGCATTTTGAACGTAGATATGATTAAATGTGAATATTCGTAGCTCTGTCTTATACAAGCTACGTAATGTCCTAGATATTTGATTGTATGCATTACTGATTTCAATCAACTGTGTTTTCAGATCCAATATGACTCACCAGAAGAACTTTGCAAGATAGTCGTCCAAAAGTAGTATAGTAATGTGTGTGCCTCATCAAACTGCATCTAGTCCCCCAGAACGTCTTCATATAACGATAGGGAAGACACAAACTGAATTTTGAGAAAATCTAAAATACGTACGAGGCATTTTACATTTTGGAAGGACATTATTTCAGAGGTTCATCGTCCTTTTCAGCCAGAAGCATGTTCAGGTACTGTAGACGCTGTGCCTCGTCAAGGTCGTCAAGAAGCGTGCGCAGAGATCGCTTTTTTCGGCCACTGATAAAATAAAAAGAACCATCTCAATAAAATAGAAAGAAGGATTTCAATCTTTGCTAAAACTTCTTTGAAAAAGATTTAGTCTCAGTATACATAGTCAAATCATTAAAAATCTGTTTTATCCTAATCAATTACAGTTATATTGAATTATTGCAAACTAACGTCAAAATGAAAGCGAGAGAGAGAGAGAGAGAGAGAGAGAGAGAGAGAGAGCATACGAAAAATATCAATGATTAAATACGTTTTAAACAAAGCGCGAATACAAAGGTTGATAGTTTTAGTTGCTAGATCAACAGATACATATTACATTTTGAAAAAAAATAATTAATTATCACACTGTTAACAGAAACTTTTCTTACTGATAAGACGTATTAAAGTTAAATAATAATTTTTTAAAAGATCCCGCAAAGGTCATTTATTGCTTTTATCATTGATTGGGTAAGTAATAGGTTGGGTCTTTCAGTTTTCGTATACAAATATAAAGTGATTTTTCCTAGCATGAGTTTAATGAATAAGATTACCACGCCCACTTAAAGATTTGAATGGTAAAAAAAATCTATTGGGATATTACTGACCTGTTCAGTGATTGAATCTGACACATTAAAGACAGTACCGGGTTAAAAATGAAATTCTAGGATTACACTTCCTTACGTGCATTAATATGCACGGTCAAAAACAATTACATACACATCGATGAATAGATGCAGTTTCTTATTATGGTTTTAAAATGATACGCTTTTTAATTCATCTAAGCTTTCTGTTTTACAAAATAATCTCTTTAACGGTGAAAAGCATTTCAGAAGAAGTATATAGTCAACGAAGCTGATAGTGTACAATCATCAATTACATTTATCTATATATTCCATTTCATTGAAAGGGAATACGTGTGAATACACCTACACTTATTAAGCAACCTTATACGTGTGTCCGTAAACTTTAATCCCTATAAGCATCGACTTTATTCATACCGTCCTTACTCACTTATAAGTCGAGTAAAAATGCAAACAGCATAGACCCCGATCTGTAGTCTGGGTCTGTGCAGTTTTGTTATAAGTAATCGGTAGAACAAACATCATAGACCCTGATCTACCGGAACATTATGCAATGGCAGATCAGGGTCTATGTTGTTTGCAGTTAGACTAGACCTATAAGCGAGTATAGTCGGTATTTAAGATGCATCAACCTAAAAATAATTCGACCGAAGAACAAGTGTGCCAAAAACTATTTTATGAAATGGTTCCAAAAAATTATGTTGCATCTTTTGAATAATAAATTCAAATCATTTAGTTGGAAAGAGATGAATTGACCAACAACTATGGTCGTAGTTGGTCAAGCGATTTTACATAAATCATACCGTACACCAGAGTCATGCAGGAGCTATATAATTTTTTTTAAAGAAACAAGCAGGGTTATGATCTGTCCTTGACATTAATGACTCATGCTGTTGGGGGAGAGAGTTGAAGGGGAAAGAGATCAATGAGAATCAAACACTGATTAAAGTTCATATGTCTTCAATGAACTCTGCAAACCTAACGGTATACTACGTACAAAACCGTAATACTATCACATCATCATCATCATCATCATCATCATTGCAATAATAATAATAATAATTCAATGAGGACGTATCACTGTTGCCACCTAGGAATAAAGACACATTCTATTGTTCTCGCATGTAATATTTTCGCCTATAATACTAACAATTTAAGTTAATGTCAGATTGATGTCATATCAAAAATACGTACATTCTCCGTGCGTCTATTTTACCATGCCCCACAACTGTATCACCTTTGGACAGCCCAATCCATGCCTGTAGTTCTGCCAGCCTTTGATCTGATGCGATCCGCTTTATAAGTCTGGGGAAGGGAGGCGGAGGAATACACATATAACACATGCGGTTAATAGATTTTGTGACTGACTCATCGCCATGGCTTAGAATAAGCGCGCCTACCAATTTAGCATTTTCTCTTCTTTTATTTTATTTTTTTTTAATTTTTTTTTTTTCAATTCTAACTCGTAATCAGACAGAACGTTTGGCTCACATTTTGAATTTCAAGGAATTTAAAGAAAAAGAAATTAGTTCAAGCGAAATTACGTAATATTTAATCATATTGTCTGCGGTAAAATTTGTCAGTCATAATTTCAAATATCCATGTATTTATTGACAGCCATTGGCAAACGGATGAAGCATGGCGATTCGTCAATTAGAGTTAATCACATGCTTAAATAAATAATATGATGCTGGAAGTAATTGCAACAGTGAGAACATAATGCGCGTGCTATGTGACGTGCATGATAATAAACTGTCACAATATCATACAAATACACGTGGAAACAGTGCAAAATATGTTGAATATGCATACACACACATATGACACATTGGGTACAGTAGGCATACAATTAAGACATACACGTATGGCAGCAAAACTGAACGAAGAAACATAAACACATACGCGAAGTTATATAACGAAACTTGCCGCAAGGATGATTAGATGGCCATTGTTGCTAAAATGTTCAGTTGAGGATCTTTCTCGCGACAGGGTATCCATCTATAGTTTACCTTATTAATTTATGTGACATTTGGTTTATAATCTAGCACAATAATCACATGATAACATGGCTTAGTGCTTACTTTATATCATGAAACAGTGTTTACGTACTAGAAAGAGCCCATTCGACGGAAATCGGGGTACTCTCTTCGTCGAAGCCAAATATGTCAATTCAATGTTGACATTCCCGCTGTTGTACACTCTTTTAAATTATTCTGCCGAGTGGCGTACGCATAAAATAGTAAACCAAATAGATATAGGATCGGGTCCAGATAAATCAACGAGCATCTTCGCCTGTGTTGGTATAAACAAAAAGCTAAGTCCCTGATCTACAATCATATCATCCATGTACCACGATGTTATGGATTGGCATTCAACAATCAATTGTGGCCACACTTGCCATCTTGTTACTCAATAATGTTCAGTCAAACAGCCCAAACTTCAAACTCGTCGCATTGCAATTCTGCTTTAAATCATTTACAGTGTATGCGAATATGAATGATAAATCAATCATGTTTAGCCGACATTTTGTTTTTGAAAACCTAAAAGAAACACTTGTATTGATTTAATATAAACTGCAGACTCTCCCTCTCTCTCTCTCTCTCTCTCTCTCTCTCTCTGTTGTTAATCGCAAATTAGAATGACTATTTCCTTTTATTTCAACATATTGACATAGGATATCTTTTATCGATTTGCTTCATTTCCGTGTCTATTTATTTATATGCGGCATAAGTTGTGGTGGTGAGTTTCTATAATCACACGCAAACACATGTGAAGGAAACATACAACCATTGACCGTAATGTAATACATGCAAGTTAAAATGAAATTGCGACTTGAATATGTTTGCATGCATATTACTGATGATATGTTACTAGGCGATGCTCAAAATTGTTTATTACTGGTCAAATTCGTCTATTTCAAGGAATAATAATGGAATTTGGCATTTAGTTTTAGCTTTGAGGGTATATCAAATTCATTCCATGTACTACAAAACCATCGAGTAGAAAAGAAACTATCACACTGTTTGTTCTGAGTATGATTTGTCTAAGGAAGCATTAGGAAAGGAAGCCATGTGTCACGAGAAAATATCCAATGAACACCAGTATGCATTTTCTGACATTTTTCGCATTATTCATTGGTGAAAACATTTATGCGTTGAGCCAGATATCAAGTTAAGCTTTTATCTGCAACAGATCTGAAAATATAAGCATGACGTGTTCTTACAAAACATATAGTTGTGATATTCTTGTAACGCCAAAATGGATGATTTCATGTATACGTGTACTAATGGCCATTTTCTTCTTACATGACAGACCGTTAAAGAATCCAAATTCTTACCATGATATGCTATACGCATATATATATATATATATATATATATATATATATATATATATATATATATATATATATATATATATATATATATATATATAAGTTTCAAATCACGCGGCAAATAACATCTTTACAAAAGCACTGGATCAGAAAAGATCGTGTTGGTCCTGGGAAATAATAGATATGAAATAAAAACTGCCAAACAACAGTGAAAAGCTGGTGTGAGACCAGCCAAAGACCTTTCGGAATCTACCGATTTCTTTTTCAAGGGCACAAAGCCACAAAAACGATTACACAAATAAAACCTTATCAAAACACGAAACACAAAAACGTACGTAATCTATTAAATATACATGATGTTAGCTGTAGATATTTACACAGACGATACAATGAAATAATAAATAACACGAGCAAAGCTTAACGAGGTTGAACGTTGCTACTTGGAAGTATTGGTCGTAATCCGTATTAGCAGGGTTCCATTTACACCGTACAAGCACTAAAAAGTAGCAACGTTCAACCTCAGTAAGCCTTGCTCGTCTTGTTTATTATTTCATTGTATCGTCTGTGTACATATCTGCAACTAATATCATGTAGATTCTGTATAGTACTTACGTTTTGGGTGTTTTGTGTTTTGTTCAGGTTTTGTTTGTGTAATCGCTTTTTTGTGTCTTTGTGCCCTTGAAAAAGGAATCTGTAGATTCCGAAAGCGCTTGGGCTGGTCTCACACCAGTTTTGCACTGTTGTTTGTCAGACTTTATTTCATATATATATATATATATATATATATATATATATATATATATATATATATATATATATATATATATATATATATATATATATATATATATATAGTCAGCTACAGCGGCATTGAACTTACATTAGAAAAGGCAGTCATGCTACCGTAGTGTTTCATAAGTGTTATGATATATATATATATATATATATATATATATATATATATATATATGTGTGTGTGTGTGTGTGTGTGTGTGTGTGTGTGTGTGTGTCCTTCTTCAGTAAATGTGTCCTCAAGGTCGTGACATATGGCTGTACGATGGTTTAAATAGTTATATATAGAGTATCCTATGGGGAATTGTATACACATTAGCATGCCGATATATGCACACGATGGTTTAGATAATAATATATGGGGTATTGTATACACATTAGCATGCCGATATATGCACATTTGTTCAGGTTATAAATTGGTTTGATTAAATGGCAACATAACCGTGGGATGATGGTGGAAAACGTCCAAAGACGTTACCTCGCGACGACGTCAACTAAGCCGCAGGCTATCTTTTTGCAATAGGGATGGAGCCTACGGCTTAACGCCAATAAAGCGTTATACTCAGCAATCTTGACGTCAGCTGTCTGACGTTTGACACTGAAACATAAATTCACACAAATGCTAGCATTAATATATTTTTTGACTGTCAGGTTTCATATTTCTTAATTATATACTATGATTAACATAAAAGTGTACACATCTGTAACGATAGACTAAAAACTCTCAAAAATTATGTATATAAAAAAGACACATAATGACATATGTATTACATACCCACATAATCTTACATGCTTAATCTAGCGTTCGATAGAGGCGTTCAATCCATATTTCCGTATCACATACACATGTTTGAACTATTTAGGTGTTTTCTCTCACGGCCCGCGTCGATATTTATTGTCGCACCGAATATAACTTTTATAAATCCCAGTTTGTTTTCAATTTTATCAACACTACAACGTTAAAAATATTTGTGAAGCGTAAATAAGTGGGTATGCAATAAATAGAAAACCACACTCGTGTTTTGTTCAGAGACAGAGGAAACAAAATTCGTTTGGTATGGCTTAGAAATACGTCCCAGTCTTATGGCCTCAATGTATCTCTACGCTATATCAAACTCATTCTTTCCGCCGACTCAGAACAAAACACGTATATAGCGTTGTGTATATGTGCACGCCTTCGTTTTCATAATTCGTATGTAGAAAGATATGTGAAAAAATTGGAAAAGTTTATTTATTTGTTGGAATACATAAAAGGCTGTTGAGTAAGTTTAGGTAGTACTTGTCTACGTATAATACGTATACCTAATGGGAAAAAAGTATGTATTTTAAAATTGTGTATCCTCTCTGTGTCTTACTTTTTCAAAAGAATAAAAGGAAAAGAAATTAAACCAGTTCAATCTATCAAAATGCAAACTGAAGGATATTAGGTGAGCATCAAATGCATAATCAAAAACGAAATAGAATAATATTTAAATTATATACTAATGATAAAACAGTAAAACCCCGTCTAATTACCACCCTGGTAATTAAACCATCATGCTATAACCGTAGGAAGACTAAAGAACAGATTTTTCTCCTCTGTTTTCCCATGATTCACAACACCGAAACTGAAACTACCTTGCTAATACGGATTACGATCAATACTTCCAGACCTGTTTAATGATTCCAATAGATGTTCTACCCATCTAATGGGACCAAAAGATCACTAAATCAAACATAGATGTAGTATGTTTGGAACACCACGTCCTCACCTGACAAGGTTGTGATAACCCACGCCGGTCAGTAGTTCAAAATAATTGTATGCCTGCAATGTTAATGTATCTTTTAACATGCCACAAGTTGGAGTTATTACATCTCAAGGCATTTAATAAATATTGCAATGATCAATTGTGCATCCAACAGATATTTGAGAAATTGCAGAATTTAAGAAATGGAAAAATAGGATAAAACGTATGCATTTCCATTTAAATTAGTCCAACCTAACCAATCTAACAAGATTGCCTTCGAATATCTATCTATCTATCTATCTATCACATACATACATACATACATACATACATACATACATACATACATACATACATACATACATACATACATGGTTTGACTGTATATACATTTTATACTTCATACAGTACCCTTGTTGTCTTACGGACTATACATGGGAAAATTACATTGCTTCTCGTTTTGAAAGTCCATCCACCATAAGGAGACACACAGTCGTGAAATCAATGGACACATTTTGCTGCAAAATTGTTTGTCAAATGTGCGAACAATATTTTATAATTATTTATATTTTTTAATATTTGTGTAGAATTATAACAGAACGAAATTCAGCTTTCCACTTTCTAGTGTATTCTAAAGCATCAAACTTGACTGAACCCATTTGCTTTTGATTTTTGCAACAAGATTATTTTTAAGTGGAATAAAGGTGTATTTTTCATGGCAAGAGATATACAACTTTTTATGAATTGGAAAATTTGTCATCCTCTTTGCGAACGAAGTCTTAAATATATTGCGATTCAATCAACTATAAAATGCAATAACTTATCGATAAGTGTACAATGTATTTTCTGTTTATTTGGCGAATTTTGAAAAATCGCAAAATTCAATTCCGCTTACATTTTCCACCGCCAAATTTCGAACTGCAGACCTTTCGCACCACAAGTGAAATATCAATTTTTCTTCGCGTAGATTTTTCCATTTACATAATTACAATGTTTCGTTCCAGATATCAAGTTGACAGAGATGACATAAACATGAAAGGTGAGTTTAACTAGTATTGTACGTGCCATTCTTCTTCTACAATTACATTTATAACCTCTGGTACACAGTGCTTTATTAACAGGTCTTAGAAGGTTTTGTTGTTGTTGCTTTTTTTCTTCTTCACATAAACAGGTGTTTATATAATTTTGTCAACCAATTGTATACGATTAATACAGTTATTCTTACTCAAATGATAGGACAAATATCATTAAATTCAGACACAACCGAACCAAAAGATCTGCGCATTTTCCATCCGCTAAAATAAAAATGGTTTTTGACATTTCATAAAATGTAAGATCGCTATTTTTAATAATATATTTCTGATCTAAATTCGCTAAGATTGATGGCTGTCATATGTTATGACATTCTCAATAACTGAGAGAGAACATTTAATTACTGTGTATATTTTATGTTACGGTTCAGATATCTCGACGATTATAGTTAAATATAAACTCTAATAACTTACATAAACATGCTCTTCTTGTTCTACTTATGTCATTATTCTTTCAGCATATTTGTTTTTACTTTTTGTTGATAAAAATATAAAATTAAAGAAAGATAAATCTTGTTTTAAAAAGAAACACCTTTCTTAATATGATATTGCTAGTGTAAATAAAATATGCTTTTACTGTATCTATTTATTAAATATAGCATATGCATTTTAAATATATTTGTGTGCAATATATCAAAATAACATTTTTCATACAAAATGACGATGGCTTTTCAATTTTTCTTTTCTTCAGACAACTAACGTAAAAACTTACCGTTCTCCATTTTCCGGTAGAAATCTGGCCGACGTCAGTGATGTGATAGACATCATAATAATCAATATCACTCCCGTGAAGTATCTTGAGATCTTCATTGCTGAAGGAATAATGTTTCACAAAGTTTTATGCAAAAAACTGAATATGAATTATAATGTAAACATAACCTTTTCCTATAATGCACCTTTACTTATATTGATGATTAGAATAAGTAACCAGTTACTAACACCGACTGCTGTAGACTGCAGCATGTGCCCGTCTGTAACTTGCAGTGAGTCCAAAAGAACGCCTTCTTTAAATTGAAGCTGCCCGCAGTCTGACCGAAACTCAATGGTTTGGCTGCCGTATCCATATATTTGTGGGATCCCTATATCTGTGAAATTAGGTGTCATATGTTTATTTATAGAAGCATACTGAAATACTAGCAATGCAGTATTCAAAGATTGTCATGTGCAAGCATTATGAATGCTATATTGTCAAGCCCCTTAATCGAGTAGATAAGAAATTCTTGAAACAATAAACACGGAATATCTACATGTTTTGATAAGATATAAGGAAATAGATCACGATGAAGTGGAAACATTGTATTGTCACGAGTGGCTGCCACAAAACGTTTGCGCTTCACGAGTGAAATATTTCCTTATATCTACTCAAGAAACGTAGATTTTCTTTTTATTAAATAGTTATGAAGGCAAAAACCGTCGACTTGCATTTATTTGTTTTTCATTTACACTGTGTTATGCGGCTAACGGCTGCATTACCACATCGATAAAAAAGTTCCAAAATTTTAGAAATTTATATTCTACATATAATGCTTCAAATTGTCAAATTAATGATTCTTTTCATACTAAAAATGAAACGATTTTTATTTTCGTTAAAATGTTTTTTGCACGAATTAATACAGTAAACATTTTTGGTGAAATCATCACTGGCCGATCGAATCTGACAGACTTCAGGGTGTAACATCTTTAAACTAAAGATTTTAATGATATTTGCTTTACTAATTAGGATTTTGTTTATTTATTTTGTGTACTTCTGCATTCAAAACGTGAATTATTGGGCGTTAGCAAGCTTGCAGTCTCGTTCAGTAACAGAGGTTGCACTCAAATTTCGATAGTTACTTAATTTATGATTGCAATCAACGTTTATATATCCCCGAATTCTCTATCGTTTTCAAACATAAGTATGCTTGTGACGAGAGCTAAAATCTGTAATTAGAAAATTGTTTGTATTATATTTAATCTAGAGTTTTTCCTTAAAATCTTTCACCGTTTGTCGTAGAGTGTAACAGAAACTATGAGTGACACCGGATATCGAATAGAATAGGTTTTGTAAGTTCAATAAATGACAATTTGCAGAATTTATGTGGAAGACTATTTTAAATAGGCCAATACTTGGAACCTACTTGTTTTTGTTTGAAGTTTGTGTTCAAGCATTTTGCTTTTTATGTCATCTCATCGCCCACTTCTGCTTACATAAACGTACAGTATCGGCATATTTTAAGATTTGTTCAGCTTGATCGAGAGAGAGAGAGAGAGAGAGAGAGAGAGAGGGGGGGGGGTGAAGAGAGAAGAAGAAGAAAAAATTAGGCTTAAATATGGAAAAATAAAATCCATATGAGCAGATATATTCTATAAATGAGGAAAGACTGTTGTTCCAGATGTCATATCGCCACAGTGGCGAGAACACGTTTATCGCCCTGTAGAGATACATTTCAGTATCTCATTATAAAATATATAATAATGAACTTTTACACACCGTGGTCTTTCCATAACAAACTATCATCATTTCACAAAAGACCTGTATGGGCTACCCAATAACTCTCTCCCAAGACATACTTGCTAGATCGGTTCTGAAATATACTTAGTAACGTAGCTCTTAGTTAGTATTATTTCTTCATGGTTAAGTCTTCACTTAGTTTTTAAATGTTAAAAGAAAGAAAGAAAATTCGGTTGATATTTTGTAAATTTAAAATTTTATCCAAATTCACCACTTTTAGTGAGACCATGGACTAGTTTTTACCCATCGCTAATTTGCTACATTGCAAACAGAAGGGTTAAAAAAAATTTAAGAAATGGTCGGTTGATTTTATTCAAATGTTAACTTGTATCAAATTGTACCGTTTGTTTGGGAGAACAGCTTCGTTGCAATCTTATTCAAAGATTATTTTCTCTGTAAGTTTTAAATCTGTTAAAATGCCACCTCTTTAGTCGCACTAGAATATCGAAAAGAATAATTTGTATTAAAATCTGAAGATCTAAAAAAATTTGCAGACTTAAACAGACAAACATCCTTGATAAGATTGCATACTATCTAATACAACTCCACGCATTTTATACATGCATAATAATTCTCGTGATAGTTCAATATAAAATGTAACGTCTTCGCAATTCTAAGATGAAGAATACATATTAGGGGAAATACACCACCACGGCAAGTACAAGTAGACTCATCAGATACTATCATAGACCATAGAAAATTAGTTAGAACAGAATATTTTCATGTCTTGATTCTCTGATGATACTGAACAAGCCTGATTCATCCATAACGCAGCAATTGACCCTCGGTGATAATCAGTTACTAACCAAAAACTATGACGTAAGTTCCATTCTCAGTTTCATCAAAGTGTCCAAGCTAGACAAGGAGGTACATCTGTAAAACACAATGGCGCTTGTGTTCTTTGCATAAAGCTCAGACTTCAAACGGAAACAAACCAGTCAAGGTCTAGATGATAAGGATACAATTTGAGAACAGTTTCGGGACTTGGGGTGGTGGGGTGGATGGAACGAGAGGAGGGGGAGGGAATCTTCATATCTCCAAGGGAGAATGCATTTTACCCGTAAAATGTAACTATATTTCATAACTTAAGTTACGTAGAACGCATAAATGTTTGCTCGTGTTGATAAGCAGACGATCGTTAATAAATATAATCTCTAACGGGGATTCAAATAAAATAGTCAATTCAAAGAGAATCAGCTTTGGACAGTATAATGATGAGATTGGTAAGTTCGTACATACTAATTTTGGAGGGATAGAGCATTAAATTCGTATCAGTTTAGTTTTCCTACATTTGAAAATCATTCTATCTTTTGGTCAAAATAGTGTGGAAGCACCAAGAACGAAAAGCTGACTGTTTCGATCTTTATTTGCAAGAAAAAAAGCTTTGAGGGCAAGAAGGTTGTATTGGTCCAAGGTTATATGTGTTCAGATTAAATAGAGGTTGATCAATTTCATAAAATAACCAACCAGCAATGACATTCATGCGAGACAAATTGCGCTAATAACGTTTTATGTGTTTCTAATGTACACATTAATCATTTACTTATGACAAAACATATATCTTATAACAATGTGCGATTCATATGACCCCAATACTATTGCCAATTGTGAAGTTCCAATTAGAAAAGAGAAGAAACTGAAAATATTTGTCCTTGTTGTTCAGAAACTCAATGCTCAAGTTATTGTCTCAAGTTCAGTATTCTTTGCACCAGCATCTTCTCATATCTTACAAATTTAGTTGGATGTTACTGTCCAATTCCAAGACAGAGTGTGATGCTCTTAAATCATGTGCGGAGAAGTACGAAATGTGTGGCCTTCTTATGCCACGAGTTTCAAAAACTTACCTTTTTTAGGCAGCAAAATATTATATAATTGTTTAGCTTAAGCAGCCATCTTGACTTCCGGATAGCTATCGTTCTAATCCAGCATGAATATTGCTCAAAATTGCATTTTTTAAGCCAGCTACCGAGGCGATATTTCGAATTTGTATAGAAATTATGTATGCTGGGCATTATACCATAGGTTGCGTACTTCCAAGCCCGCGTCACGGATGATACGGATGACTACGTTCCATATTAGGCTTTATTTCATACGGATGACTACGTTCCATATTAGGCTTTTTTATTTTACTGGTTCTATCGTAACCAGTAGTAAAAAAGGTATAATATAGAATGTAATGTTATGAACTCTGGCACGGGATTGGAAGTAAAAAAGTTTAAGTATTAGGCACGATACACAATATCTAGAAAGTCCGGAAGACGGCTTAGGTAGCTTTACTAAAACAGACAAATCTAAGATATAGTGACGCTGGATTAGAACAATAGCTGTCTGAAACTGAAGATGGGTGTTTAGGTAACCATGTATGTTATATTAAGCTGACTGGTAGATAAGTCCTTGAAAACCCCTGCCATAACAAATGCTGACATATGCATGTGTACGTATCCACACATGATTTATTTTGTATCAAGTTCTATCTTGGAAATGGAGCATAATATTCGAATAATTAATAGCGATTTCCAAGACAGAGGAAACTTGGTCTACAGCATAAGTAACCGATCAGATCAAGTGCCATTGATGTAGTGAACTATTCTAGCCTAGTGCCATTGATGTAGTGAACTATTCTAGCCTAGTGCCATTGATGTAGTGAACTATTCTAGCCTAGTGCCATTGATGTAGTGAACTATTCTAGCCTAGTGCCATTGATGTAGTGAACTATTCTAGCCTAGTGCCATTGATGTAGTGAACTATTCTAGCCAAGTGCCATTGATGTAGTGAACTATTCTAGCCTAGTGCCATTGATGTAGTGAACTATTCTAGCATAGTGCCATTGATGTAGTGAACTATTCTAGCCTATCTCCACTCCTCCCTTTAATACACCCATTTTTTTTTGTTGTTTTGTTTCATTTTTTTTTTATACTGTGCCCTTCTAGAAATTTCCTCATAGGCTTATATATATAACACAATTTCAAAGATTCGTTACGTCTCACCAAATGTATACCAAGATCTACATTTATGTACATAATAAAGAATTGCGCGGTCTGTAAATGATCTTGCACAGAGAGTCTATAGGGATAATCGTAAGATTAGGCTAATCTCGAGGCAAATAAAATCCGTGGTAGTGTCTTGAGATAGGTCAGGCCTCCAATGATAAGCCATACTTGACGTTATTAGGCCAAGGATGCAAAACATCTGGTTTTCTTCCCAAAAAACACGTATTGACCAACATACGTATCCAACCATGTTAAGAGCATCCCCACAATAGTAGTAGTACTAATTGTAGTGGTAGTTTTGCTGATGCTTGTGATACTATTGGTAGTAAATAAACATGTAATTAAACTTCTATCAATTATAGAAGCGAACAGAACTACAAACACGTAATAATATTTCTACTAATTACAACAATGAAAAGAAATACCAATTATCTGCTTCCTTACTAAATAACTGTCCGATACATTTCGATATCCGTGAAAACGAACATTTGGTTAATCTCCTTGTTATATATACAAGCGATATTGGGATAAAATATATGTAGAACAAAACATTGCAACTTACTCTTTTTGTATCAGTTTTATGGAACATTATGGCAAAATTAAATTGAATCTTTGATTGGTCTCGAAATGACTCCCTAAATAAATCTTACAAATAGTTTCCACAAATCTATAGTGGTGTCTTTATTGAAACAATTTAAAATTTTTTTTATAAAAATACATGATAACTGTGATCTTACACACTACCAAGAAAATACAAAAAAAAAAAAAAAAAAAAAAAAAAAAAAAAAAAAACCTTTGTAAAATTCTTTGAATGACGAGGTGGGGATGGGGTTGTTGTATTATTTAGATTATGTATTGTCTTGCATCGGACAGATGGAGCTTATATGGTTATTTTGTTTAATTATCTGGCTAATATCGTCTTCAAAAAATATTAATATATCTAAAATGGTTGGAAATTTACCTTTTGCATATTAAATATAGTGAATCGTTTGTTTTACATACTGTATTACGTTCATTTTTTTTTATTTAATTTCGTTTTTAGCACAATATTGTTCTCTATGTGAGTAAAATATTTTTTTTTAAATCAACAAAATAGATGATAACACCATTTCATGTTATTATCCACGATATTACTCCCCAAATGATCATTATGATACATGTTTACGTCGTGTATCTGTTGTTGCCCGGGGCTTTGCACGCTAACTCCAAGGTTGCGGTAACAACGGGCAATTTTCTCGTGATCTCATTATTTGTGTCTGGTTCTAGTGCACAACGTGAGGCAATCATGCAGTTCAGTGGCTTTATCTCTAAATAAATAGTGGTCTTCCAGTTAAATATAACATTAAGCTGTCGGAAGAAGGGAGTACAAAATACTCTCTGCAATTACTTTTATCATCTGCTTATTATACTCCTTGTTTAGTGTATTTTATGACTTTGGAAAATGAAATATTAACCGAAGGCAGATTCTAGGCAACATTTACTTGAATCCTGGGTACTGGGTTTTTCAGGTGGACAGGATGACAATTATTTTCCCGATTATAACTGACAACGCATTTATTTCTTTCTCTTTTTTTTTTTTTTTGGGGGGGGGGGGTGTTGTTGCTGCTGTTGTTTTGTTTTGTTTTGTTTTTTAAATCACAAAATGTAATCTCTCGTCTTTAATCCTGTATAAAATATTGCCGCCTTGAAGCGGATTTGGAGCATTATAAATATCATTTTTATTTAGAAATTAGAAAACCATGTGGACATGAAAATAAACGATAGGCAAATTAGGTGGTCATTTGATATAACGATGGATGACGTACTTTTATATTTGAACCCGAAATAGTTCAATGGCTAAAAAAGAAAGTAGCGCTGTCAAAAATTATATCTTTAAAGTAAGAAAGCTCTATCTGAATAGCCAAAAATATTCCTTTTAAAATGTAAAGAAAACTTTCACAAGTCTTTATAACTGCTTTTATTTGGTAAATGTTGTAATTTTAAATACATTTGAAATACAGTTATAATCTAATATAATGGTTCTTTTAACACAATACTAATGACAAAAAAGGGGGACATTTTCACTATACGAGCAGAAAATAATTGTGTCTTTTCACGAACTTGCAGTATACTCTCTTTTCTAACTTAATAGCATATTCAGTTTCTTGTCAACTGGAAAACTATAATAAAGTTTCTCTTTTTGTATTGACTATTTAAAAATAATCACAAAAGTGTAATTTTCGTGTTATATAGTGCTATCGTTTGCTTGCACAATGACAATAGTAAGTTAATTAGTACTGATATTTGAAATCATGTCTTCTTGTGGCAATCGTAAGTCCCATTAGCTTCAAGAGAAGTTTCGCAACCTCTCATGATATAGATATTCACTATTCAGTCCTTATGTTGAACTTTTCAGGGATTTCATTCGTAGCTTAGTTACTGACCGCAGTGAAACTCTGCGACAGGTGGCAAGAAGGCACGTAAGCCCGTAAGCCCGTCAATTAATAAGCTTTCCTTCCTGTTCTTGGTCTGACCCCAATTTCCACTTAAGTACTTCAGTCTCACAAGAGGTCCCACTCGTGCGAGATTAAAACGTGATTACATAGCAAACACCTCTTCCAGGACAATACAAACAACGTAACATACAGATCAATGCGTTATCGTTCATTGTATTTGTCTTAAGTATTAGCCTCCTAAACAAGATCAACACCAATTTTAATTACTGTTAGATCTCAATTTGATTTGATATAATATATTTTTCCATGCCTGATGCTTTTGATGAAACATGATTGCATGAGGAACAATTTTACGAGCGCAATTGACACAATAATAATAAGAATAATAAGAAGAAAGAATAACTAGAACGTAAATCAGACAGTATCTAATCCTGGTAACGACCACACAAAACAAATGTTTTATAAAATTGAAACAGTGTGGTATTATCATATTTGTTCTCGGTCCTCACATGTAGCCTTAATGATTATGTTGCTTTTTGACTATTTGCCTGGTATCTCATATAAAAGGTAGTTTGCATATCGATGTACAGCTGCTGCTATAATTATGTAAATGTTAAAAAGGAGGAATATTTTATGTCTCGTGTGTGGCTGCAAAGTTAGCGCTCTTTTCATAGTTTAAAGAAATGCTAACGGTGACTACAAGCACATGTAGTATATACATTTCCCGCTAAATTGCAACCATCTATAGGATGATTTAAAACCAGTGATCATCTAAATGTTCAAGTACAATGTTTTAAAAAAGAATGAAATTGCCCATCAAACTGGACGTTTAAACAAGTTACGAAGTACATAAGGTAGTCTCTAGGAGAAAACTATAGACTAGGGCTTTATAAATTATAAAACAATTAAAAATCATGTTCTTACTTTAACTAAAAAATCGACAATAAAATAACAAATTATTGTTTGTAACATTTATTAAGTAATAGAGATGAAAAAATTATCACATTTACGACTGCATAAAAAAGTGATCTGAAAACAAAACGGGTTAATTATCAATTATAATTTGTTCTGAAAGCTCTCTTCACATTTTAAAATCTTTAAATGTAGACAACATTTGATTTAATATTGATTGCTTGCCAAATAGCATGTATCGATAATAACAAAAAGCATCCATCGAAATTGTCACGTCAAAGTGCGAAATATTTTATGTAAATTCAATTAACGAAACTTTAAAGTTTCATAACATTTAATAGAAGAATGAAATCAGAATACAGCGCTGTGTTAATATCATAAAAATGGTAATGATAAGAAATGTCATCCTCCTGCTGTCCTTGCATTGTTTTGTTTTGTTTTGTGTTGTCTTTTCGTCAACTAAGATGTATTTTGCCAGAAAGGAACAATTTTGCATTGGGATATGCAGTATATATTATTGACTCAAAAATAATTGTATTGTACAAACATATATATGCCTGCATTTTCAAGAATGTTTACAAAACGTACTTACCGTGTAGGTTTCTGTATCAAAAAGATACAGGGTGATCACTGTTCTCTTGAACTCGGCACTTTGTAGTTTTTTTAATTCAATATTTTTTAATTTGTTCAGGCGAAACAGCACCATAATAAAACAAAAGTTTGATCAAAATTGTGATCTGGTTCAGCATTATATGGACTTCATAATCTATTTTTTAAAGTTTTTGAAATTTGTCCAATAAAATTATAGTTTCAATAAAGATATTACTTGAGATAGTATTAGACTCGGAGAGAGAGAGAGAGAGAGAGAGAGAGAGAGAGAGAGAGAGAGAGAGAGAGAGAGAGAGAGAGAGAGAGAGAGAGAGATGAATGCCAGAAACAATGATCTCAACGAAGACATATATAATTCCTTTACATTTTGACCGTTTACGTTAACAAACAGAACATAAATAAAGTATATGTTCAAACACACCGGTAATTCATTACTACTAGTTCCTTCCTCCAGAGTTGGCCACAGTAGAATTAAGTTCAGGTATATTGTTACCTACAATAGCTGCCGTAGAGGTACATTTTGATAGGTAAATATATCTAGCCGTTGATCTCTTTAGTAAACATATGATTAGATAACGCACTCTACCATCATACGCAATTATTCATATAAAATTATTAACTTAAATGTAATTCCAGGTTGGTGTAACCAACCTCATGCAAAGAGTAAATTTTTTTTTAGATATGAATTACGGATTGTATGTTTCATTGATTGAACACTAAATTATATTGAGTTCCATACAACATCAGCTTTCTTTTTAAATTTTGTTTCACAGAATTAGAAAGCAGTAATCGAAAACTGGACACTGTGTGATCATATTTCGGCCAATACATTCAATTTTATCAAACCTAAGCTTTCTTCAAGTGTTGAAAAATTACAAAGACGATTGGCCACATCATTGATTCTTATGCCCAACAATTATTTCACAAAGTTAGAAGGTAGTGATCGAAAATTTTATAATTTGTGAACATATTTCGGCCATTTGAAAAATTGTATTCATTCTTCAAAATATTAACATTCATAAAAAATAGAGTACATTAAAAAAAAAAAAAAGATCTATATATTTTCCCTCAAAATCCATTTTTGGTGTGCACATTCGGTATTTACAAACTTTATTTACGTATAATCAACTATATACCGCTTTAGCCAATACGGTTGACAAGCCCCCCCACCCCACCTCCCATCTGCCCCCGCCCCCCCCCCCCGGGAAATATGGCACATTGGGAGCTCAAGAACATAATCTGTATGATAACCAGGACAACTATTAAGCTTTTGTGCCACCGACACAAGCATCTCTACATAGAACTTCTTACAAGAGATTTTCACATCAGTTTAAGCATTACGGTTTAAATTGTTATACGAAAGAAACAATTTAAATTTGAAATAGGTCACATTTGCCCAGTTTTGAAGGAATGAAGATGATTATGGGCGGAGTGGTTTTTTTTAGATACTATAACCGTGAGAAATGCAGTCTTTCAATGATGAACTTTTTTGAATATATACGAATTGTTCCTGACAATGAAGTGATTACTTCGAGCATTGCCTATGTTGTTTCTCGAGTAAATGTTCGTGATATGGACGGAGTGGTAATAAATAAACACCTTTCAACCAAGATCCACTGTATATTATTTGCAGTCATCTCAGCCAAGCCTGTTGTTCATATTAATGGAAAGAGAGAACGTGATGCATCGTCATTGTGTGTTCTTCATATATTAACGATTTCTGTGTTTCATCCTTTTGCAAAAGTAAATTCAACCACTCAATGAAGATGAAAATTACAAATTACAGCTTTGAATTAATCAGGATCGACATTTTGGTATCTTGAAGCTTGGTGATTGTTGTACATCCCTTTTATTTGATTACAGTTACGGGCTAGGCGAATCAACCGAAACTGTTATTTATTTTTCGAGCATTCTATTTTTCTATTCTTGTATGGATAAACGGATGGATAAATCTATTGTCACGTGGTTTTAAGATCAAGAAATACAGCGCTATTTCCTTTCTTTACTTATTTATATCTAACATCTTGACAAATTTCTTCACAGACGAAATTATTATATTACATCGACTGACTTTGGTCAGAAAATATGTGTAATTTTCTAAACTTTTCGGAATTTTGTTTTCCGTTTGGCTAGTCTTTCTTACTTTTTTTATATATATATATATATATATATATATATATATATATATATATATATATATATATATATATACATATACACACAAAATAGTTTCCCAACGTTTCGAACTCAACAAGCTCTTCGTCTGTTGAAGAAACAGCTTACATCCAGCCACAAAACAAGCACTGAGCACACAAGCCAAGTGAACCTCTTGAGGTCTACATGTTTCAATGACACGGGGAAATGTACAAACAAAAGATTAAAAAAATAGAAGAAAAAAAGAAGAACAAGTTGGAAAACGGTCTTAAAACGGATAAACTGTATATCTATTTTGTGCTGCCGTCAGTCCAACAAAGTTGTATAAGAAAATTCAATGAAGGGATTATCGTTCCTATCGCACAGAAAACCAAAATGTTTTGGCCCTATTCTATATACAAGAACGTATGGCGAGACATGTTATTAAGGTTATCGTACAAATTTACTCTTATAAAAACTTAAAATCTTATTTGTCGTGTGTGCGTTTCAACGTATTTATACGTTTAAGAGATTTTCACATCAGTTTAAGCATCACAATTTAAATTGTTACTTAAATAAGCAATATAAATTTGAAATAGGTGATATTTGCCCAATTTTGAAGAAATGAAGATGATTAAGGACATGGTGTTTTTTTTAGATACTATAACCGTGAGAAATGTAGTCTTTCAATGATGAACTTTTTTGAATATATACGAATTGTTCCTAATAATGAAGTGATTACTTCGAGCATTGTCTACGTTGTTTCTCGAGTAAATGTTCGTAATATGGACGGAGTGGTAATAAATAAGCACCTTTCAAAGAAGGTCCTCTGTATATTATTTGTAGTCATCTCAGCCAAGCCTGTTGTTCATATTAATGGAAAGAGAAAAAAAGGTCCATCGTTATTTTGTTTTCTTCATATATTAACGATTTCTGTGTTTCAGCCTTTTGAACAAGTGAATTCAACCACTTCATGAAGGTGAAAATTACAAATTACAGCTTTGAATTAGTCAGGATCGACATTTTGGTGTTTTGAAGTTTGGTGATTGTTGTACATCTCTTTTATTTGATTACAGTTACGGGCTAGGCGAATCAACCGAAACTGTTATTTCTTTTTCGAGCATTCTATTGTTGTATGGATAAACCGATGGATGAATATATTGTCACGTGTTTTCAAGATCAAGAAATACAGCGCTATTTCCTTTCTCTACTTATTTATATCTAACATCTTGAAAAACGTCTCCACAGGCGAAATTATTATATTATATCGACTTTGGTCATAAAATATGTGTAATTTTCTGAACTTTTCGGAATATTTGCTTCTTCTGGCTAGCCTTTCTTACTTTATATATATATATATATATATATATATATATATATATATATATATATTAACAACTGACATCCACAAAACAAGCACTGAACACAAAAGCCAAGAGAACCTCTTGAGGTCTACATGTTGAATATTGAACGACAGGGGGAAATCTGCAAACAAGAGATTAAAAATAGAAGAAGAAAAAAGAAGAAAAAGTTGAAAATGATCTTAAAACGGTTAAACTATGTATTTTGTGCAGCCGTCAGCCCAACATAGTTGTATAAGAAAATTCAATGAAGGAATTATCGTTCATATCGCACAGAGAACCAAAATGTTTTGACCCTATTCCATATACAAGAACGTATGGCGAGACATGTTATTAAGTCTATCGTACAAATTTACTCTTATAGAAACTTAAAATCTTATTTTGTCGTGTGTGCTTTTCAAATTATTAGGACTTATGTTCCGAGTTTAATATTAAATGAAAATGAACTGCTTGAGACAAACCGATTCTTTAAATTATGAAATGTATAGAAAATTCGTTATTTACCGAAGATTTATTACTTTGAACTTTTTACGAGTGAAATGTTTTGATTTCGTTTCCTGAGTCGACGACTTTACTGATGCACTGGATGTCGCTATGTCTGTAAAAGCAGTAATTATTCGTACCTGTGACGTTCTTTAGTCCATTCCAGTTATGCGACAAGAGGACAGTCGGTTGAAACATTTGCTAGTTGTTGGGAAGTTTTGATTTAATTTGAATATGATTTGATTTCATATGGTAAAGTACACATCTTCTCAGTATCAAAGAGTATCTTCATAAAAGTTTGAGTTAAGTAGAGAATCCTTTATATATATTTTACCGTAGTGAAAAGCAGTAGGATCCTAGAGTAGGATGCAGAAATCTGACAGCCTTATAAACTGGTTCATCTTGTATCTCTATAATTTGAATTCATTTTCATGTTTTTGCTATATATATTAACATTGTTGTTATGTGGGATTGTCTTAACTGTTCCGAAATGAACTTTGTGGCAACAGCAAATCTGCAGACCAGTGTATAAATAGATTTTAAACAAATATGGTTATATAGTTCCAAAATGAACTTTGTGGCAACAGCAAACCTGCAGACCAGTGTATAAGTAGATTTTAAATAAATATGGTTATATAGTTCCATTCACTTAAGATATTCATTCGAGTTAGAGTTCTTTTTCCTGTATTCTTGCCACGATTCCCACGGCTAGAATTAGAACCACGTTGAGTAGTTTGCACCACTGAATCGGTACATTCGATAAAGATCGATCTTGAAGGTGTGTAGGTTTTGTTTATCTACAGCATTACTAAAATTAAAGAAGACAATAAAACTGTTTCAGAATCATCTCTAGTGAACATTTTATTACATTCTTTAAAAAAAGTAATACTATTTAAAGAAAAGTATAATAAGAGAACAAAAAAAGAAAAAAAAAAAAAAGAACATTAATTATTGTGTGACACACTGGACAAAAATAGATTATTAAAAAACAACCTCTTTCTGGAGACAGATTTAAAACTGCTCTCGTGCTACAAAGTGTTCATAACCTGATGTAACCCTTATTGTATAGAACTCAATAATAGAACTTCAAGTCAAAAATCACTACATTACGTCCAAACAATTTATTACAGAAGCTCTTCACTAGTAGTGCTAAATGTTTCCTGTAGTAGTTATCTGGTAGAATGCAAAATAAAAATAGAATAGAAAGACAATATGACTTCCTTTACGAATGTAGTCATATCCAGCACCGTAGATAGCGAAATCACAACTCTATCAAACTAAGAATTGACTAAAACGTTAGCGCCTGTGCTACTCTATTTCTGCTTTGGCGTGTTTCATATACTGTAAAGCTTCTTTTATCCATAGCTAAAAATGTCTCGGATTTCCGACTGCTATTTGAAGTGTAAAGGTATTTCTTAAATGGGCGTATTCGCCGCTATTTAATTTTGCAGATTTGGATATTTTCTCGTACTTTACAAAAATTATTACGCAAATAAAAATAGATTTGCTGTACTTAATGTGGGAAATGTTACACAAATTTAATGAAATGGGAGAAATATAATCGTTTTCGGTAAACATCAAAGATAATAGTTTTGTCTACTGATAATAGCGTTCACTGGGACCTTCCACGATGCGCATTACGAAATATTTTTGAGGAATCAGCCTAATCAAGGGCTAGATATACACTTATTAATTAAAAATGTCATGTAGCCTTATCATCTCCTTTATTTAAGCTGAAACCATTTAGGCAAATAACATTCAACTGTAAACTCTAGAGATTTGTGATACATTAAAACCCTGTCAAACGATACACCGCAGATGAGATATTATGAAATTAGCATGATGCACAATAGAAATGTTCATATCTAAACACTGAAATAGACAGACAAATTATACAGTCACAAAAATGAACACAGTCCATTTCCTTACTTATAAACATTTCTTAAAGTATGCTAAAGTAGCAGTGGCTTAGAGGCAACTCAGGTTGGACATAACAGAACTCAAACAGCTGCACGAGTTTGGAATGGTTTTTGGATAGTAAACTATCCACTGAGTTTGGGATCCGTTGGGACAAAAAAATTAAATTCTAAATTTAAACATTTTAAGTATATGTTAAGTTATAGTTATGCCATGCTAAAAAGTCAAAGCATGATGGTAATGAAACTACGACTATCTTGACAATAACAGTTTTTAAAAAATAATTAAGTAAAACTGTTCACATATAAAAACTAAAGACATGAGATGAATATGTCGTAAAATGTTATATGAATGTTTTGAGTACTTTGCGAAAAGGACGACAATGTTACTTTTCATAGAAGGAAACCTACATGTTATCATTTCAATTGTTTAATATATGTTTTCTAAAACAAATATGCTTTTGTACTTGTCAATATCAAAATAATTTAAATATCAAACAATCATACCTTTTATTCAGCTGGCTCCCTTTTTCGCTGCTGTTAACACACTGCAGATTATTAGTTGAGAATGATTACTTTTTGCTTCTTTCTTATATAGATGAAACTTTCTTGGGCCTACACGACTGAATGAACGTACCCTCGCCAATCCTGACATCCGATAATTCCAGCTGACCAATCAGAAAGTTTATTCCACAAGTGGTAATAGTCTGTGGTGCGGCTGGTACGATGATGCTGTTGCTCTTGTTTTAGACTGGTTTTTATGAATAACACGTTTAATGATTGCATTGCTTATTGATTTGTAAGATACGTCACGACTGTTGATGCGTTTGGACGGATTATCAACGAGACGTGACTGGGTATCACAAGAGTTGGCAAGTCTTGTTGCAAGGGACCTGACATTTATGTTTACTTAAAGATTACCAAAAGATTTTGACTCCATACTGAATGAATTAATCCATGATTTTTTGGTAATTTCTTCTGTCTCTGGAACATCTGTTGACTTGATATCTTCATTTTAATACCATGATCATAAGTTTGCATTGCAATTTCCCTGGCCTACCCACCAATAAACGAAAAATGCGTATTTTTACAAAGCAACATTCCTACGTCCTACTCATTTTCACAATTTATTGAAAAGCAAATAAACATGGATTTTTGAAAATATTAACAGAAGAAAAAAAGTTTTGCCTACGCGATTTCGACTGGCCTTAAAATAGCATAACGAATAGTTTACCCTTCTACGGGTTATAATAAAATCAGCAATGACTTTGGCTGGATGATATGGTCTCTATCAAATAGAAGCAACACTTAGCAAAATCTTTTGTAAATGTTCTTTTGATGCATTTTCTTTCGTCAAATTTCTTCTATCAGGACCTTATGACAAAACTTCTGTACAAAAGCTAATGAAAATTATACAAAAATACGGAATAATTAGATCATGGTTCTAATATTTATAGTCATGTGAATAATAATCTTTTTATGAAAATAGCTTCGTTCTTAAACACAGAGTAAACGACAGTTTTATGCTGCATTCATTCACAATGTTTTGAAAGATTAAACTACTGATCAAACATCAAAATGTATCGAATGTGGTTATATTATTATTATTATTAGTAGTAGTAATAGTAGTGGTGGTGGTAGTAGTAGTTGCATTGTCATCATCATCGTTTCCATATTGTCGTTATCATCATCTTCATCATCAATTCTAAAATTAATTTTCCATGTATGCTTGCATGCATACATACATACATACATACATACATACATACATACATACTCATTTTATTGCTACTCCGAAATTTTAGGCATTTTGTATCTTTTAGTGGTATGCTAAAGAAAATGCTTTTGCGGATATCATCATATTGTGGTGAACATGACCGTATCATTACAATTTATTTCAATATGTACTTCATTTTGGCAAATGTATCTAAATCAGTATCATGAAATTTAAAACAGTTTGAGAGATAAAACTTTAATTTTCGGATCAAGACTTCTGAATTAAATTGGAAGGCTGAAGGGGGGTTTCATAGGCGGATGTTTGGGAAGATCCCCACCCCTTGTAGTAGGCACGTCCTAAAGTTCAAGTTAGATGCAAGAGTCTTGCTAATGAATTATGTATATTTCTAGTTTAAATCAAGCGTGCTAGAGTGGTATGTCTGCTTCTGAACCCCCAGATCCACTCCCCATGGATGTGCTAGGGTTGTGATGCTCATTTCTTTACCCCTAGACCCACTCTCTGTGGCCGTGCTAGGATAGTAGTGTCCACTTCTTTACCCACAGACCCACTCTTCGTGGTGGTGCTTGGAAAGTGATACTCATTTCTGTACCCCCAGACCCACTTCACATGGTGGTTCTAGGGTAGTAAACCTACTTCTGTACCACCAGACCCACTTCTCATGGCGGTGCTGGAAGTCTTACTTTGTTAAAATGTTTGTTCAAGTGAACAGTTTAAACTGACACCAATGTACACAGAGAGAACAAATTGCGAAGTCAGCTTTTGGAATATGTTCACGTTTAAAGACTGATATAATTGAAAACGTTCCTATTCAAAATAATCAGTTTTCAAAATAGACGTTCTAATGATTTATTTATGTTAGAAAACAAAACTTGTAAATCTGTCAATGAGACTCTGTTAAAATAACGATGACAGTTTTTATAATCAAAAAATAGAACTCCCCGCGTCTATAAACGGATTAATGTGATATACTCTCACGGGTATTTTGGATACATAGGTTCCCTAGTTCATTTTGTTATGCACCGTCATTAAGTACTTTGGTCTGCATCAATGCATTCAGGAAATGAATTCACTGAAAGTCTTAAATCAGCCTCTCTCTATTAATGACTCGTTGCGTGGCCCAATGTTCCTTCTTCAGCTTTTGCTTGTAATTAGTGGTCATTTCATGTTGAACTCATTTTTATCTGATGAAGTAGTGTGGTCACTTCAGGTGAGCAAGTTCTGGATTGAGAGAAGAGTGCCTGAGAAGTATAGAACGGACGGGGAACCTATAGCATGGTCAAACTGCTGAACTCTCTGTTAGCTACTTGAGACCAATCCGGGTTGTGTAATTACTTTTAACATCGAGCCCAGTTTTGCAATAACCATTTCTTGCCGTATAAACGGATGTACATTTTCAAAATACAGATGACTTAAAATACTGATAAATCAATTAAAAATGGACAATTAGCTCGTGAAAAAATGAATTTGCCTAAAACACACTTAGCCATTCACAGTCCAAATGAGGAAGACTTCCGTAGGACACTTAGGCAGTATATATCATTTTATATATATTTAATGACACAAAAAATCCAACAGTTATAAAAGCAATTTTGGATTTCTCTTATATCAAAAATACTCATTTGAGAAAGAAAAAAAATCATAGTAATTTGTGGTGACCTTTGACGGCAGCTTCAAAACTAAACTCAAACGGTTTCCATTATTAGAGGTGAAAGTAGCTGCACAAAATATCACATTATGCTGTCCATTCAGAGTAAATACAAGCTGATATTAGTACAAATGTATGAACTTGATTAAGTAGTTGTCTTTTTTTTGGTCTAAACAACTTTTTACAAAAATGGAACTGAAATTGTAATTTTCTAATTTCTTAAAGTCTTAGATAAACAATGAACTACGTAAGAATTTATCTCTTTACGTGTAATTCTTTACAAATCACTTTACAGACTTTGACCTAATTTTCAAAAAGCATTCTGGCACAAAGCGCTTTCAAATGATGCCGATGCTGGTCCGTTACTAAATATGGCTGCTGTTATTAAAAATAAGAACACTTTAATCGAACTCTTCTCAAAATATGTTCAAACAGAATTTGAACATATTTTATATAAAGCATCCATCCAGTAAGGGATTTTAATGTTGTACAAAAGGTGTCAATCCGCCGTCAAATATGGCCGCCCTTACAAAACATATAAAATCTGTAAACGACTTCTCAAAAGCGGCTCAACATAATATGACCAACTTTGATAAGAAGCTTCCTGACACAAAGGCCTTTTAGTATTACATAAATCATGCTGCTGTGTCTTTATAAATATATGGATGTAGATACAAAAAGAGAACATCTAAACAACTCTTTTCATGACAGATGCAATCAGCGGCACAGGAAACAAAATCAACAGAAATCACCCTATTAACCTAGATTCTTTTGGCCAGCTGCTCTTGCACGCGGTTATTTGGCAGATGTCAGCCAGTTGAGCGACCTCAGGCCCACTTGTTCCTCCTGATGTGGTACTGCTACAGACGTCCTTAGTGATCTCCTTTAAATGCGGATTTTATTCCTGAACTGCAGAAAAAATAAATATTTTTGCAAAATCTGAGTGTTCTCCCCAGTTGCGTACTAAGGGTAAATGGCGCCCGGGGCGACGATGATGGCCCAAAGGGTCAGAATAAGAGGCCCGAATTTTTATCAGCTATTTTGGCGCCCCAAGACCTCTGGCGCCCGGGGCAACAACCCCGTCCAACCCCCCGTTAGTACGCAACAGGGTCTCCCTGCTCTGTGAGGAAAACGTTTTTGATTTGATCTCTTGAGATTACTCAAATCGCCTTTTAAAAGAACAAACAACCTAGATTAGGCGTTGTTGTCAAATTTCAGATATTGGTCCCTATTTATTAAACTTTCAATAACTTTATCTTAAACATAGCAAAATCTGATTAACGGAATAATGGTGTGACGTCTGCAAGGCATGTTTGTAAGTTTTTAAAAATTAAGGTTATCCCAAATGATATGGAGTAGTCATAATGTGTGGAAAAATTCCAAAGTAAGAACTAATTGATAATTTATTCAAAATTATTGTCAGAATGAATGACAGATATCTATTTCAGAAACGTTTCGTATCAAGCATAATAAAGTTTCACCAACGTTTATACAAAATTTAATTCAAAGAACATTTTCCAGTTAAGTATTAATTTGGTCGGCAGGAGATGATGTGAAATTGCCCATAGATTTTAATGTATGGTAATACAACGGCTTTGGTTTTATGACAATTCGTACTTTTTCGTATGCCTTCATTGCAAAAATGTAGTATTTTAACTAAGGAATGACTGGTATCGAAGTTACCTGGTACTAGTAAGCATAACCTAATACCCATCCATCCTTTTATTATCCGATAGATTTTAAGGTGTGTATTCCAATTTTGGTCATTATAGCATATATTGAGGTCATATGACTTCATATGAGTACAGCATAAACTTTACATTGTAATTAATTGTAACTGTTGAGAGTACCTAGATTACATTATGGTAATTGATAACGGTATTTTAATAAACTGCTACTAGAACAATGAACTTATTTCGTATTAGTTTCTAATACTAAACAGTCCAAATATTTTACAAACTATCTTGAAACAACCCATATTGCACATGCACAAATATCTTTACACCATAGTGGTAGCACAGGGGCTCGTATTGTTGCTTACAATTTACCTATCAATCGTACATGTACTATACATATACTACTACAACGGAGGACACTTCTCTCCTTTCTCGAGCGACCTATTTAAGAATCGACGCTGATATTTCAGGCTACACTTCGCATAGTGTAATAAATTTGGTACCGATGTTTATCCCAGGCAATCGATTTTTTATGCCTACACAATGGAATTCTGCCCTCTTATTGGTTTACTGAAAATCAGATTACAGTAGGCGTAGTACTTCATTTTCGATCGACCAATGAGATGGCCGTATTCCATTCATCTCGTTGCACTTACATATTAAGCGGGCGCGATCATGGCAATGTCGACCGGTAGCGTGGGAAATGGTCTGGCAGTCCTTAAAAGTGTGGTAGTAAGTCACACTTTTGTGTAGGTATGAAAAGTCAAATGCCTGAGCTAAACATCGGTGCCACATTTATTACGCTGTGCGAAGTGTAGCTTGAAAATCAGCGTCGGTTCTCAAATAGGTCGCGCGAGAAACGAGAGAAGTGTCCTCCCTTGTAGTTGTATGTAATACATGTATGACTGATCGGTAAATTGTAAGCAACAATAGGAGCCCTGTGAGTGGTAGTGTATTCAAACAATAATGGTCACTGATGAATACGGGAGAGTAACCTCAAATTGTAAGCTACATGTGTAAGGGGTCAATTCAAACTTTAGTGTGAATGTTTTGGGACTTTGACAATTTTTGTTGATGCTTTGTTCTCTTGGCAGTGGATTAAATATTTTTACGTCCTTGTAGTTGAAATAATGTAATCTAGGTATTCCTAATTAGTTGGAATTAATTACAATGTATATAGTATCTAGGTATTCCTAATTAGTTGGAATTAATTACAATGTATATAGTATCTAGGTATTCCTAATCAGTTGGAATTAATTACAATGTATATAGTATCTAGGTATTCCTAATCAGTTGGAATTAATTACAATGTATATAGTATCTAGGTATTCCTAATTAGTTGGAATTAATTACAATGTATATAGTATCTAGGTATTCCTAATCAGTTGGAATTAATTACAATGTATATAGTATCTGCTGTGCTCATTTAAAGTCATATGGACAAAATATATAGTGTGATGGCAAAAGTGGGAACATAAACCTTACGTATGTTCGTTACATCAAACCCTTAATCACAAAACAGTACATGATAAACAGATATTACACTTTAAAATATCTGCCACGTCTTTATAGTTATATGTGCCTTACTTGACTAAACAGGCTGACTTCACATAAAATGACTCAAACCGCTAGTGCAATACTCTTGTGTATCAAGTGTTTTAAGATTAAATTCTATCTCAATGACACGTAGTAGTCAGATCCGGAAGTAAGGTGTCGGCTATTTGTAGTGTTTGATGCACATGTTGTTAAACAGTTTTGCTCCAAGTACGTGCTGAAAGCACCTGCTTCCGTTGCGCATCAATTTCATGTGCCAAATCAACGCTAATCGGCATCAGCGATATATTTTTAATCCTAAAAAGAAAAAGAAAGTTAAACACAATGCAAAAACATATTGAAATATTTCATATATTTATCAAACACTACCGTCAGTTGTAGAGTTTATGTTAAATTGAGGCGAAGAAAAGCTTTTTGAAAATAAGTATTGCTCGTTATCGGAACCAAATGTTTAAATGAGAATTTTTTTTTTTAAAAAGTATTTCTCGTAAGATGCTTTTTACACGTCATCATATGCAAACAATTATAGATAAAATACATGGAGCATTAAGTCATATGGTAGAAATCGCTCCATCAACATAATATAAGTTTTGCCTATTAATGACATATTATCAAACTTTAACTATGTAAGCAGGAACTCTTGTCGAGTGGCCTTTGCGTGAAATGATGTATTATTGGCAGGTGGCCTTGAATTACCCAATAAATATTTGTCTTGGATTGTCTTGTCATAGAAAAGAGACTGTTGTAGTTACATTTATAATACAATGATAAGGACATCATTGTACACTCTCTAGTATGATACATTGACCTCCATTCCACTCGTACATCGTTCCGTTGAGACCTCAAATGAACGAGGGACGAGTGGAATGAAGGTCAGGGTAACAGACTACAGATTTTCAAGCAGAGCACAGCAGTACAAAGTTCTGAGACTTGGGATCTAGGAACCAGCTTTGCGGTTATCTCAATCTCCATAGTAAAGATCTATATACAAAAGAGCCGTAATGCTATTTATATTATATGGATTCATGACTCTTTCCTGAAAAAGGACGACTCTGTTACAACACAGTCAATATATCCAAAGGCCTACTCAAAGAGATCATTTAAGTCTTTGAGATATGGAAATATTTTTAAACGCTTGTAATTGATAATGCATCTTATTTAAACAATTTAAACGTTTCTTCTAACAATACCAGGGTCGGACAATATACACTGAAACTCTGAAAATCGCCCGGTTTACATCCGGTTGTACATGTGTGGCGACAGCAATATAATGAAAATGGTTTTAGATTCAATCCTACTGTTGCGTAAAATTAACCTAAATGTACGCTTTTTCTGAAAATAATTACCGGAAAAAATAAACGTAATCAGCGACTTTCATTCTTTTAAATACGGTATGTAATATTCCACCACAGGTTCCGTTGCTGACAAAATAATTTGTTGTCTGTGACTATATGTATCACATAATATAGTTCTCAGCTCCCCGTGGTTTCTCCAACTTTTGCGTCTTTCTTCAATCTTTTCCTACGTAATGGTTTTCATGTAATACTAAATTTTTTCATCGAATCCCTATAAGAATAGACCTCTAGGGTTTTACTTTCGCAAAAACCGAGAAACATTAGGCTCAAATATACGATTTGAAGAGGACAATGTATTGATTTCTCAGTTTTCTGCTTCGATGATCGAGACAGTACGTAACTCCACATGCCTAAGTAATATACAGTTTCTATAGTGGACTTGTCAGACGCAGAATTTTGGGTTTAAAATTGTTGATAGTTTCAAAGCGATGTAGTTCGGTTTTGTGTTTCATGGCACAGCAACACAAGTAGGTTACTTAGTGCCGAGGCAATTGGAGCAAAATGCCTTATCCAAGGTCACACCACTTTTGCCGACCTGGGCTGATCCGATGGTAAGAGTTTAACCCGCATCATTTCAATCACGACTTCTGCATTCTGACCACTCAGCCACCGTGGATCCGCACAGGCTTTCATTCCATCTCCTCTTCAACCGTAAGGTAAAATAGGGTAGCATTTGAATCAAGGTAATGTTTAAGGAGAATGAAATGTCCTTTCGCTATCTATAAATGCGATGCAAGAACACAATAACCAAACTAAATAGACTAATAAAAAATACAGTTTAGATGAAAATAAAGGCAGAGCAAAAGAGAGAATGAAATCAATAATATAAAATGATGGAAATAAGAGTGGAGTACCTGCGCTTTATCCGTGATCTTAGATATATCAAATATAAAAATCTATAGAGATTGATTTTTATTATAAAAAAAATTATTTTTTAGTTAAAAGTGTCTTTTGTCACTTTGTCAGCAGTTGAAATAATTACATAAAGTTAGCAAAAGTAAATACAGTGTAATGCAAACAGCCGAAATAAGTAAACTGATTAATATGATATACATTCCAATTTTCTGACAATGTCTAACTGATTAATATGATATACATTCCAATTTTCTGACAATGTCTAACTGATTAATATGATATACATTCCAATTTTCTGACAATGTCTAACTGATTAATATGATATACATTCCAATTTTCTGACAATGTCTAACTGATTATTATTATATACATTCCAATTTTCTGACAATGTCTAACTGATCAATATGATATACATTCCAATTTTCTGACAATGTCTAACTGATAAATATGATATACATTTCAATTTTCGGACAATGTCTGAATGCCACGTATTATCATATGTCCATCATGTTCAAAAACATGTCTAATTCACACGAGCGCGGGGGGGGGGGGGGGGGGGGGGGGGGGGGGGGGGGGGGGGGGGGGGGGGGGGAGGCAGCCCACGCCAGTCTGCCTCTCTTATCATTCACATCATCATTGTTGACGACAAATGTGTGTATATATTCCGTTTATTTCCAAGAATTAGTCTATGTATGACTTTTATTTTAATATTTGTTTTTAAGCGCCATTCTTCATTTTGAGTTCATAATCCTTCCAAATGTAACAATGTTTTAGATATTTCATACTTAATTTGCAAGAAAATAAATCTCCGCGTAAAGAGTACTACGTGCATAAAATATATTACAGTCACTGTCGGATAAAAGATTATCCTACATAATAAAGCAAGGTATACTGAATATAATGACAATTCTTATCCCCCTGACAGTAATAAAATGATATGCCCATACAATTTCATAAGTCCCCAAACTCATTACTGAGTCATTTACCATTTGAAGATTATCTTTGATGCTTGCAATACACATTCATCACTGGCAGATCTATCGGTAAAGTTGTAGGAAACATATAATTGGCCGCGTATTGATACCATCATTTCGCTTTGATCTGACTGAAGATTGGTCCAAGTTGACCAATCCGCCAGAATTAAAAAAAAATATAAAATATGAGGTGACATTAGATTGAAAGTAAATTTTATGTCGATGAGAGGCAGCATAGCCTGATTGAAGAAAATGAGGACTCGGAAACAGAAGGTCCTATGTTTAGTGTTTCCCGAGCCTGTGGTACAATCCGTTTTAGTTCTCGAGATTGACGGCCTGTGGACCTGCGAAAATTGAGCCCAGCGCCCTCTTCTTTACCCCTCGTATTCAATGGTCGAATTTCACTTTCAATAACTCTGATCAAGTTGTCCCGAAATAGACCGCATCCGTGCCTCGTTTTGGATGACGTCATGTGTAAATTGGCTATTAAATAGATTAATCATCACGGAAAACACTTCGCATGTCCCCATGCGTCGATATCGCCACAGTCTCAATAGGGTGCCATTAATTAATGATAATCTATTTTCGACGGATTATCAGAGGGGAATAAAAAGAGAAGAATATATTGGCAAAGCAAACATATATAGACGACTGATCTCAGGCTAGTGTTTCCCTTGCGTTTGCAGTTGTACTTTTAAGCATTACACTTGATTTCGAATGTTCCATTCGATCCAGTCGTAACTGAAACAGCTAAAGCGTTATATAGCAATAGACAGGCATCCCATCCTTGGGAACGGATACTCTCATTTGATTTACGCTATGGACAAGAATCAGTTCCAGCCTGAATAGTCGCTTATAGACTCAGGAAGATTTTGACCTATTAATAATGCTAACCTTAGTTATATCTTAAAAGAAGTTCTGAAAACTTGCTTCAGGAATTCACAAACTGGGTTTTGGAACCGGTTTGTTATATTAATACATATATGAGATCAGGCCAGTCAGGCACATAAGTGACCACTCATGAACATTTCTTAGGTATTTTTTGTACTGCCAAAGCCAGAGAGAAAATAACACAGCTCAGTTAATCATCACTGTATACCTCAACCCGGTCTTCAAAACTGGTAAAGTATAGAAATGTTCCACCATCAATACCATATCTTCATCTCTGCTTACGTATCTTCTAACTCGACTACTATTCATGACAATGAACTACCTGAAAAATATCAAACCCTTAAACTAAAACCTGAAGTAACAGACAAGTTTTCAAAATGATGAAATAGGTGTTGACATTCTCAAACTATACTTCCCATTATTATGCTCAAAAAATATATAAAGCCCCCAAAGAGTACCGCAAGGCTCAGTTCTGGGATTTTTTTTATTAAATATCTTCATCAACGACATATTCTATTTAAAAAACAAACAACACTGTATAATTACTCTAATGACAACACCATATCCTACATCCGTAAAGATCCATATAATCTAATATATGTTTTACAAACTGAGAGCAAGATACTTACTGGCTGGTTTGCTGCCAGTGGTATGCAAGCAAATCCCCAGAAATTCAAAACCATTGTTCTTGGCAAAAATGCGCAAAATGTATCCACTCTCACCACAGAAGACCATGATATACCCTGTGAGGGCTGTGTGAAACTCCTTGGAGTACATTTTGACTCTCAACTAAATTTTAGCAACCACATATCTAAGATCTGTTAAAAAGCACAAGACGACTAAACGTCATTCAACGTCTCAACGATTATGTGTCCACTGATATTAAGCTAAAGCTACAAATGCTTTATTAGGTCAAATCTCAATTACATCTCCCTTTTTTGGCATTTCTGTAACAAACAAAATTCTGACAAAATGGAAAAAAACACAGTATAGAGCACTTGCATTGGTCTCTGATTGTTTTTGTTGCTCATATGACTCTCTGGCAAGAAAAGCAAATCTTCTTACTATTGGTAAATTAAGATAGATGGCAAATGAAGTATGCAAGATACTTCACAAGGAAACACCTAATTACTTGAGTAATCTTGTCACATTCAAAAACTACAATTATAATATCAGACACCAAAATTTGGCAACAATACCAGTATTAAAGACCACAATGTATCCTAAGCTTTCTTTCAAATTTGACGATCCCAGAGTATGGAACAGCTTGCCCAATGAACTGAGAACAATTCCTGATTACAAGAAATTCAGCATGCTAATTCGGACATGGTGAGGGCTTTAGTGTTAATGTGCTTTGTGTCATTCTATTTGGCGGTCAGTGGCAATTCAGCATTAAGGTTACCAATTTTACTGAGTTTCTTTGGTTTATATCCTGATCCCATAATGCTTATTTTAATTACTTAGATTTGTTTAGTTTTAACTTTAACCTTTAGTACTCTCATTTCCTGACATTTCAATTAATAAATATGGGGTTTGTGCATGCTTTGTAACAACAAAACTGACATATTTCTTATTTAAAATTATTCAAGTGTATGTCTTCCGTGATGTGTCATATATGTACATACGTTTTTGTTTTTAAAAGTATATATATATATATATATATATATATATATATATATATATATATATATATATATATATATATATAATGTTGTCTTGCCTTTTAATCTGCTGTTACTGTTGGCATTTTTCAGTACTATCTGTGTACCTGTCTGTCGAAATATGTAGTATTCGTTTTATGTGGCGTAGGTAAAATAGCTCGTCCAGAGATAGTGTTTTTATTGTTGCAAACACTACCGACGTTAAATAAAATTGCTTGTAGCATGTATCTTGTATCTTGTAAAAGCAAAAGAGTGAGTGTATTCCCGAGAGAGTGGCATACTGTGGTTGAGACCAATTTCAAAATCCTCAAAATTTGCTGTAACAAAACCATGCACAAGCATAAACCATTCAGGTCTGATTCCTAGAATGATCACTACGATATTAAATTATCTGAATCAAAAGTAAAAACAATTCATTGGGCTTTTGAGTTTCATTTTTTTTTCAAAAAGCATACTTACGATATGGCATATAAGCTTGTACCATGAGTAAATAATTATACATTTTTACCAAGTCTTTGTAATAAGCATTTAGATTGGTTGTAATCGCATCATATGGCGCAGAAAATTAGATTTGTTAGTTCATAAAACCAATAAGAAACTACTTATGTATTCATAAGACCGTCTTGTGTGACTTAAAACTAATTATAAACAATTTTTAAAATTCAGTTCTCTTATTTAATTTTGAGATTCATTTTTATTTAATAACTATTCGTAATTATAAGCATTGAACCTCATATTTTACACCATTCATGAAATCATGTGGCTTAAAACTCAATTATACATTATGCATGAATGGCCTTCGCTTCACTACTGCCCTTCATATTGTGTATGGTGAATTGTCAAGCTTCATGACTTCACGATTCCTGCAAAATACGTAGTTCACTTCTTATCTAATCAAAATTTATTTTGGCAAATTTTAAGGTGAAGTGTGTAATATCAACTCGTCGAATTCTTTTATTTTTTATTTATTGGTATAAGTAGCACACCTGAGAGCATCTAGTTCATATATGTATTTACCAGCAATGTAATAGCCACGTGCTCAGTTGTCATTGTCATAAAATATAGCTAGGGGTGATCTGATTGTTCCCACGATATGTGATTACAACTCATTAGGAGCAAGAAAATTGAACTACTTTTCCATGAGTGGAGGTTGTATAATTAAGGGTAAAATTTGTTATGATGTGTGTGCGTGTGTGTTTGTGTGTGTGTGATTAACAAAGTGTATGATCAACAGCTCATATATGTATTGTTTTAAATACACGGCGAAAAGTCTATAGTTATAATTACTTTCATTTCCTGTTGGATTTCAGTGAATTGAACCAGCTTTTGTGGCAGATGATCTTGGATGCTCCCCAAAGATTGATAGTCGTGTAATTCGCTTTGAAAGACCGTCATGGGATTCAGCACAGAAGTTCAGCAGGTTACGTTAACGTTTGCAGTGAAACTTAAAATCAAAGCTCGAAGTAACTCATTGCTACCAAAGTTGCAAACAAGCAATTTCGATTTTTGGAAAATACAGTCAGTGCAAACTGAGATGACAGTATGTTTACAAACATGTTAACTTTTTCAGACACAGGAGGATCTTGCAGCCAACAACTCAGATTGAAATAATGTCAAGGTCATCGCCCCCGAATATTTTTTGATACGGTCATTCTGTTTCTACAAGGTTGCGTTAGTGGGAACTCTTCCGTTATCGACAATAAAAGCCCCAACTATTTAGAATTCTATGCAGAATTGCACGTTTTGTTTTCCAGTCATTTCAAAGCTCTCTGCTTGAAAGCTCGATATTTTTCTAACACATCTGAACGCATACATGCTTGGTCCAAAATTTGGTCCGGCCATGTCCGTACCAAGGCCAGCGATAACCATCAATGGGCAGTCTTAAGGTCCATAGAAAATCTAGCAGTTACGAATTATGCACAAACAATCAAGTAGATAGAGTGATAGCATTTCCTTTTTTTTCGCAATTAATACAAATTAATCAATATTTTGTAATCAGTGAAACTTTAAACACATAAATTAAAAAAACAAATAAATACGATAAATGATAATAATTTATCATTTTATTGCTTGTATTTGTATCGTTAATTTGCCATAAATGACACTCAATACTGATGGAAACATTTTTTGCTATTGCTTTATTAAAGCAATTTGTCTGGAACATATGCAGAGAGCTTCATAAACACACAGTTCTTTGAGGTATTGACGGCAAATATAAATAAATAAAAATTACTTAGATAGATAGATAGATAGATAGATAGATAGATAGATAGATAGATAGATAGATAAAGACAGATAGATAGATGTGGGCATCCCATGTCGTTTATTCATAACCCAAATACCCCCGAAATGTCGGCATCTGATTTGTCGAGTGTCTACCCCTCTACTATGTCAATGCGCCAACTCTGAACGTGTTTACTGTGAAAAATTGTCTACTTTTCTATGATTGATTAAAAAAAAACATATTTGTGTTTACAATTATATACTCCATTAACTAACGAACGTTGTATTTGTGTCAGTTACATACATGAAATCACGTAACAGGTGAACACAAGGGGGTGGGGGGCTGACACTGACATCTTTGGTTGCATCAAGTAAACACTGAAAATAAGAAGTGGAAGATAACAAAAAGTCAGAAGAATAAATAAATGAAAGTTTAATTTTGGGCAGGCGGTACACCACTCGGTATAAGACTATCAACACAGAAGGCAATCAGGAAATTCGTATGCCTGAATACATTTACTGTGATGGTAACAATGAACTAGGGCCGGCCTGACGATATAGACGAACTAGGCGGTCGCCTAGGGCACCAGCTTTATGGGGCGCCAAATTAGACGGTAAGGGGCGCCAAGTTAGAGACGGAAGTGATATTTTTTGCATACTTCGCCTAGGGCGCCAAAAACCCTTGAGCCGAACTACACATTTGGACACAGAGATACATGAATATTTTGTTAATTGAATACGTGATTTTACTTTAAAAGATGTTGATGTTACATGGATAGATAAATTAATTGTATGAAACAGAAAATCAGACTTGTGTGTGAGCAAAAAGTAATTATTTGCAAAGAAGTCCTATTAAGGTAGATGAATTGGTACATGACATATTGACATAGTAGACGAGTAGGTTCCTGGTATATTGACATAGTAGATGAGTTGGTACTCGGCATATTGACATAGTAGACGAGTTAGTACTTGGCATATTGACATAGTATACGAGTTGGTACTTGGCATATTGACATGGTAGACTAATTTGGAGCAGTATGTCGTAAGAGTCGACTATTGGAGGCAATCATTTTGCCCTGGGATGCATACCGTGATGTTGTTCAGCTGAGAAGGTCTTGGACTTTAAAATGTGATCTATATCGAGAATTTGACTTTGTATCTTCAGGATTTCACCCTTTTTTGCCTTTGTCTTTCTTTGTTAGCCTTTTTGGGGTGATACCAAAACTTACTTGACACTATAAAGCCAGTATTGTGCTGATGTGCCGTTAAACCCTTTCCGTCGATCCATACATACATACGAATTTGGAGTAGACGAATTGGCACAGTAGACGGAGTTGGCACATTAGACGAGTTGAGACTGGACGAGTTCGGAGTAGACGACATTGGAATAGGCATTTTGAAAGTAGACCAAACGGAATTGATACAGGTGATATTTTTGTTGTTGGTGGTGGTGGTGGTGGCTTTTTGTGTTGGTTTTAACGGCATTTTGAACATATTATCATTATTGGCTATATCATGCTGAAGAAATGGGAGCTAACTGCCTTTCCCAGGAAACACCGAGTCAGCCAAGATTAATAGATTACAAATAATGCGGTATAAGAGAGAGAGAGAGAGAGAGAGAGAGAGAGAGAGAGAGAGAGAGAGAGAGAGAGAGAGAGAGAGAGAGAGAGAGAGAATACACATATGTGGTATATATAACAGTCTTTCAAAATGCACCGGAACATTGAGAGATCTCGTTTGTAGAGAAAAATTATGATTGAAAAAGTAACAGAACACGACGCAGAGACTAGTTTTGCCTAGGCTGAGTTCTTTTGTCTTTGCTTATGTTTAACTCAAGTAATAGATAAAACATATTTAATTGAAAGAAAACTTTCAAAAGGATTCTGCAACAGGCATAGCTTTTTTTATGCCCTCTAACGAAAACAGAGACTGCATGATAATACTATTTTAATAAGCTATATACAAATATAAATGAGATATTGGATATATGCAAAAATAAACTTGCAATTATATTCACCACCCTTAGAACATGAAGTTTTATTTATCATATACAAATAATTATTGTTTCTTTCAATTAAACTTTATTTTTGGAAATAAATACATATGAGCAAATAAAATAAAAGGAGACAAAATATAACGGAAAAGCACCGTAGGTATACCATAGCTTACAAATGTGTACTTCTTACCAATAATTAAATATATATTTGAAACTTAATTGACAGGATAGTAGATTTGACATACAATACAATGTTAATAATCAAATTTGATTTTGTGACACGCGTCCAGAATGTACAAATATTTTTATTCGTGATATACCGTACTCGCGTATAAAATTGGGTCCCAATGCAAACAACATAGACTCTGATCTGCAACAAACAACTGATTAGTCCTTACAGACTGCATAGACCCAGATCTACAGGCGCATAATGCTTGATCTTTGTCTATACAGTTTGCAGCTGGATCCGATTTATATATATATATATATATATATATATATATATATATATATATATATATATATATATATACGGTATAGGTGCGTACTTGCTTAAATACACATCATTATACAAATCAGTTTTCAAATTACTTAAAGAATTCTGAAGTTAGCAATGTAATATTTTCTCAGTTTGATTACCTGATGAGAAATATAACTGAAGAATAATTAAATACATTTTGGTAAATAATTCTTTAGATGTTCAAGATGAGTGAACATTTTTTAAGCTTTCACCCATAATATTCCAAATTGATATAGTGATCGGGAAAAAATATATTCTGAAAGGAAGGAGTTCAGTGCGTTGGATAGATTATATGACATCTGAATTTAATTTTTATTTCAAAGATATCAAGTAAGTATTACAAATAAATATTTTGTGAAATAATACAGTATTAACTAACTATCCCGTCTCTTCTTTTTTACCAGCGGTTGCCAAGCTAATTTATTGTAAATACTACTAAGTTTTCCTTTCCTTTCCTGAGACTGGTAATTATTCGTCTTTCTTCGAGCTGTACAGTTTATAATAAATCAATCAGTTGCTATGTCACACTATGTCAGCCAACATTAGCTTATTCTAAAACAAACAAGTGCTTTCTCATACACATTTTCAACATGTAAGGTCCAACATCCTTTTGGGTCTAGCTTGTAGATGAATTCCCAAGTCGGTATATCTTTCACTAATATTTTTTGTCTATCAAGTACATAAATCTCAGAACAATCAAGTAATTTTCTACAGATACCCATGTTAGGGAGTTTCATGACAAGTCCTCTATGCCACACTTTATCAAAAACATTATCGTTACTCATGTTCATGATAAGTCCTCTATGCCACACTTTATCAAAAACATTATCGTTACTCATGTTCATGATAAGTCCTCTATGCCACACTTTATCAAAAACATTATCGTTACTCATGTTCATGATAAGTCCTCTATGCCACACTTTATCAAAAACATTCATGTTACTCATGTTCATGATAAGTCCTCTATGCCACACTTTATCAAAAACATTATCGTTACTCGTGTTCATGATAAGTCCTCTATGCCACACTTTATCAAAAACATTATTGTTACTCATGTTCATGAGAAGTCCTCTATGCCACACTTTATCAAAAGCATGAGAAGTCCTCTATGCCACACTTTATCAAAAGCATTATTGGCGTCACACAATACAAATCTGACATATTTTCCACTATCTAAATTGATAATATGGTAAACAGTTAGTAGTTGGTGTACCGTTGAGTATCTCTGTTGATATCTAGTCTGTTGTTTTTTTTAAAATAATGTGTTTGTAACCAAATAATTAAACAAATATTGAAGAATTATATTTTGTCAAACATTTCCCCTTTGTTGATTATTAGTGAAATAGATCTATAATTGCTATTTTGGTGATTATTAGTGAAATAGATCTATAATTGCTTGTTTGATGATTATTAGTGAAATAGATCTTTAATTGCTTGTTTGGTGATTATTAGTGAAATAGATATATAATTGCTTGTTTGGTAATTATTAGTGAAATAGATCTATAATTGCTTGTTTGGTGATTATTAGTGAAATAGATCTATAATTGCCTATTTGGTGATTATTAGTGAAATAGATCTATAATTGCTTGTTTGGTGATTATTAGTGAAATAGATTTATAATTGCTTGTTTGGTGATTATTAGTGAAATAGATATATAATTGCTTGTTTGGTGATCATTAGTGAAATAGATCTATAATTGCCTGTTTGGTGATTATTAGTGAAATAGATCTATAATTGCTTGTTCTTTCAGATTGTCACTTTTTATTTTAAATTATTTGTGGGGTTTGAATGAGTATATGTCTGAGCACTTTGTTATAATTTTAGATGAATTCCATCTGCTCGGGGATATTTTAAAGTATTTAACATTGTTTCCTTGATGCATTGCATCTTGGTTACTGACTACTAAGTGATCAAAGTAAGGAGATCCATCGCTTGGTCACTGAATAGTAAGTAATCAAAGTAAGGAGATCTATCGCTTGGTCACTGAGTACTAAGTAATCAAAGCAAGGAGATCCATCGCTTGGTCACTGACAGTAAGTAATCAAAGTAAGGAGATCCATCGCTTGGTCACTGACTAGTAAGTAATCAAAGTAAGGAGATCCATCGCTTGGTCACTGACTAGTAAGTAATCAAAGTAAGGAAATCCATCGCTTGGTCACTGACGACAAAACGATCAAAGAGATCCATCGCTTGGAAGAGATTTATTTATATTGACATAATCATCTGTGTTTATAAGTTTAGGTAAGGTAGCCATGGATGCAAAATATTTATTGAAAGCGTGTGCGTATATAAAACAGAACCAAGCTGTTTTTCCTTTTTTTCAAAGTTAGAAGAAAAAAAGCCTTAAAAATGCTAAATCATTTATTCAGTGTGGATGTAATATATTATGGAAACTTTTAGCTCAATAAAATTAATAAGGAACACGGTGGAAATGTTCGAAACTTTCAATGATTTTAAAACTATCCAGTCCTCCTTCAAACAATATTCGTGATGACAAGTATAAATAAACACATCCATGCTAAGAGAACTGAAGAAGAAAAAGAATTTTTAGCCGCATTTCTCACTAAGTATAGCCTTTTCTTGTTATCTTTCATAGTCGTATAACTGGAAACGTTCTGCATCGGTAACAGGGTAGAATATTTACTTCCGTTGGAGGATCCTTGTTGAATGGCGCTCATAATGGCGGATACTAGAGGGTATTTCCCCGCGTTGCAGGCTGTTCCTTTGAAATCATCAATATCTAGTGACCAGAACATGGTACCCGCTAGCTTGTTACTGTATGCATAACGGACCTGCAAATTTGGTGCATGCATTATTGACCTCATAGCTAATTCATTTTGTCTGTGATCGTAATATATCATTGGAAGAAGATCTAACTCGTTCGAAAAAATTTATAGTAGTCAAAGAACAAAACGTATCCTTCTTTCCCGAGTAAATGTGGCGGACATATTAAAAATTTAAAGGATACGGATAAAGATTTCACAGTCTTTATTGAAATATTGTATGCTCCTTCAACATTGATTCGTGGTAATTCTCAAATAATTGAACACCTTCAGAACTTTACTTGATTGTAGAATCTAATACAAAACAATGATATTGAATGTAATACCATTTATACGTTTCTTAATTTCTACACTAACATGTTATACCATTTATACGTTTCTTAATTTCTACACTAACATTTAAGCTTCATTTCCCATTATTTACTTTTTGGAACTAAACATCATATTTAAGATAATGACGATGCAATATTTATTATGTACTTTAAGTGATTTTAAGTATAGCGTCAAAATTGTATGCTTACCACTTCCTGCATGCTCCTATCATTCGGATATCCTATCCAGTGGTTATCCGCATATGCATACATCATTTTCTGTTCATCATCCCAAACCTTTGTCCATTTCTCTGAATTCACGTCATTACACAGCTTCAAAAAGAAAACAGAGAGCAATTTTATATGAAATCAGTGCACAAAATAGGATTGAGGAGTGTCTGTAAATAGCATGGATACTGAGAACGATATTTACAAACCTTTACCATAAGTCAAAGTGGGGAACTTTTCCCCATGTCCTTTTTTCGCCTATCTCACGTGCCAACGAATTTAGACAATTTCCATCCTCATCATCCTCATCAACTGAGACAGATGCTTGATACCCTGAGACAAGATCGTGCATTCCTTATAAGAACAAGGATTGTCCCCTCTGTTTGTCAGATGTTTTTGAGACATTTGCAAATTGAAATCAGCGAGTAGCCAAAATGTACCTACAATCGGCTTCCAATATTGCAAGTAATTCTTGGATTTGTCACTGAGACAAACTTAAGATTCATTTTAGTTCACTTGCAATAATAAATAAAGATAAATGGTTCAAAGCCAAGTTGCTTGCATGCATTTTAGAAAAGCTCTCAATGCCAGAGGCAAACCTAATATAAACTAAAACCTCTGAGAAAACTGCTTTGTCAGCAGGTAGATAGATAAAGCAACATAGCTCTCAGTATGGATATGGTTTGGCATTTTGGTTTGATGTTTTACGGCACAACAAAACAAGTACATTCTTAAGTGCCGAGGCAATTGGAGTAAAATGCCTTGCCCAAGGACAGGCCACGGTAGCCGTCCAAGGCCGATTGGATGATAGGATTCGAACCCGCACCCTTTCGGTAACAGGTCTATCCCACTAACCACTAAGACATCGCGGCTCCTGCCGCCATTAGTCGCCTCTTACGACATGCAGATTTGCGCATCGGTCCTATTCTACATTGTCCAGTCCGCAAGGATGGGGTGGGGTTGGGGGTAATCTGTAGGGAATTCTCCAATATCTATCAATCCTTCTGTTCACATATTATATTCAAAAGCGCAAGCACAGTTAAGAATTAACATCAGGAAACAGAACAAAGAAAGATCATAATTTCCAAAAATTCATCGTCTGAGGAGGAAAAAATAGAGAGACAAATTAGATGATAATGAAGGATAAACGATCCCGTAAAAACTTTTACATAAGCATGAAAACTAACCTCAGTGTAAGTCAGCTGACTTTTTGGATATTTATTTTCACCACTAGTAGCGGTGTAGACTGGTGCCCCAACATCATGTAGTGATGAGTTCTTCAAAGTGTACGATAAAGCGGTACCGGTCAAACCAATAATGAGTTTTTCCACGTGGGCGCCACCATCAATCCAACGTCTGATTGCCCAGTCCTATAATATAATCACACGAAACAAGGTATGATTCTCGATGGTAAAGTTGCATCCACTTTCACGGTGTAAATGCCAATTTACTATTTTCGCATTAGACCGAGACGGTAACAGATATATCACGTTGACCTAAACTGTACCTGATGTAATGGATTCGACCAATCGACGGTCCACGCAATGCCGCATTCAAGTGAGTCCACACACGGTTCGATTGATTGCGCTATTGGACGCGGTCTAATTCGAGAAAGCGCGTACGATCTCGGTCGAAATACGATAAAGCTGTGACCGTCTCGGCCGAGTGCATAAACCAACGACTGGTATTTATCCCTGGTCTAATTGCAGAAATTATACGCTTCAACTTACCATTTTTTTTACACATTTATTTATTTGTATATCTGCTATATACACATAAAATAAATTAATGAGTTTTTTCAATTGAAAAAAGAAGAGAATCATATTGAATTCTGAATAAACCGGAAATCTGATATCTTCAAAGTTCCTCAAGCTGTCGTAAGTTTCCTATAACCCCAAAATAAGTAACAAGTTCTGGACATTTTCAAACAAGAGAATTTTTCTAAAGGTAGAAAAAGATAAATTATTTCTACTGGAAGATATATAGTGAAACACCAAATAAATCAACATCCAAAGTAAAAGGTAGGTAAAGGGCTGATTATTTATTTATTTATTTATTTATTCGTTGGTTGGTTAGTTAATTATTTAGTTTATTTGATTGTTTGTTCGTCCTTACTACCTGACTGTACGCTTGATTAAACTTTGGGTTTGTTTCACGAGAGTACAGGGGGGCCGAGAATCCTGCCACATCGCTCCAAGAGCCGAAGAAGTCATAGGCCATTACATTGATATAATCCACTTGCCTGGGAAGAAGATGATTAATATGAGTTATAAAGTACCTATCAATATTTACATAAATTAAAACTATTAGTAAAAATAAAATAAAAAAATAAACACCATTCGTTCACATCCAGGGATCCAGGGTGGATCGTTCTGATTGATATCATGGACACCATATTGAATATATATATATATATATATATATATATATATATATATATATATATATATATATAGATATATATATATATATAGATATATATATATATATATATAGATATATATATATAGATATATATATATATATATATATATATATATATATATATATATATATATATATATATATATATATACCAGCTTATGCAATAACTTGTAAGCATGATACAAAATTTTTATTTCGGCAAAGTGACAAATCTTGATACATATCGTTTCTTTACAAGTTCAAAAAGAATTTTGACAAAACAAATGTCTGGTATTTGTTCACCTCACGGAACCCATACATACATACATACGTACATACATACATACATACATACATACATACATACATACATACATACATACATACATACATACATACATACATACATACATACATACATACATACATACATACATACATACATACATACATACAAGTAGTCGAGGTATTATGGGGAACGATTTGGGACGGTATGGACGGTATGGACGCCTATGGGAATGTAACATTACAGATTTAACTGTGCGGCCTATCATAATTTAACATTACAGATGTCAGTATGGGGGCGTTGGTGTCTATTGAAATTTAACATTATGGATAGGTCACTTTGGGGCTTTGTGGGAATTTAACATTAGGTCTGGCACATAATGGGGCCCCCTATGCAAATCTAACATTACGGACTAATTACAAACAAGAACGGGGAAAAAATAGAACTTCTGAGTATGATCATATGTTAGGGCGTGGTTTTATAACTTGGAAAATAACGTGGAAATTCCGATTCTGTTTTGTATATACCGATAAGAAAGTTGACCATATTCCAGGAACTTACCTGCAACATTGTATCAGCTTTGTCAAAAGCAAAGTTACAAAAGTTACAAGTTACTATGTTATTTAAACATTTAGAGGAATAAAAGGCATTTGTTTATACACACAAACACACGATCCTACATACACAAAGGGAGAGGGGTCTAATTTTGTTCATACATACATAATTACAATCAAACTTACAATCACACATTCCAAGGGATGGGTATTATTCGGTTTCATATATACAATCACACATACCAAGGGATGGGTATTAGTCGGTTTCATATATACATTCACACATACCAAGGGATGGGTATTATTCGGTTTCATATATACAATCACACCTACCAAGGGATGGGTATTATTCGGTTTCATAAATACAATCACACCTACCAAGGGATGGGTATTATTCGGTTTCATAAATACAAACATACATACACATACAAACGGATGTTGTTGTTTTTTTATACGTAAAAACACATATACACATCGACTAATACCCATCAAGAGAAAGAGAGATCCATTATTCGAAAAAAGAAAGATATACAATACCAATTTTTAAAAATCACAAAAGATTATGTGAGTGTTTGTTCAAAATCAATCCTTTCATGCTCCTCTCCCAACAAGCTCAGTAGCTCACTCACTCACTCACTCACTCACTATATTTATATCATCATCAAACACAAAATACAGCAAGTTAATGAAAAATTGTAACACGGATGGAACAGATAGACAGACAAATCCGCCTAATTACAGATAACATCCAGACTGTAATTCATTCATACTCTGCCGTCTGCTCATTGAGTTATGAATAAACGTCATGTGCAACAATATAGGAAGTTTGTTTCGCAACTTTGTTCCAATCCATTTATTACAGTGCGATCTTGGTTTCTGCCTACAAAACAAAAATGGATATTGTTTGGTTGCAATTTTTGTTTTGCTTACTTCTTTTTCAACATACGATTCTGACGTTTTTACGTTTACAGCATTTAAACTTGAAAAAAATGAATGTCCATTTCAAATAAAAACTTAAAGAATGGTATCCAAAACAAGTCAATAAACGTGCTTGAGGGAATACAAAGCTTCGTTGAAGAAGAAAATATACATAGGAATTTAAAATTGCGTTTGGGTCAGTATGGGGTCTTTAGGAATTTAACATTAGCGTTTGTGATTGTATTCTGTCGATTGCTCAAACAAATTTCATACATTTTGTCAAAAACAATGTTACAAGTTTTAAATTTGCCTTAATGTTTATCTGCGACAATCCAAGGTGTTGTTGAGAGAGAGAGAGAGAGAGAGAGAGAGAGAGAGAGAGAGAGAGAGAGAGAGAGAGAGAGAGAGAGATTTCTATAAGCATTCAATCTCAGTTTAAGCAAATACAGATAGTAAAAACTCCCGATGTTTCCTTTTATCTGATTGGTTCATAAATCACCAGTCCATTATACATAACTGATTTATCACCAGAGCAGAAATATTCACGCCTGCTCATTAGAATAACACATGACATAAAATCAGAGTAATATATATTGGCAAATACCCCATGTGAATTAGTGTTAAGGTTTTGGTATATATTTAAAAATTTGATGAAAAATGGTTGAAAAATGTTGAAGTTATGAGGATTTATATTTGTATATGATATGATATTATGATAATATATATATATATATATATATATATATATATATATATATATATATATATATATATATATATATATATATATATATACAACTTTGCCTCAGAGGTCTATTGCGGAGAGGCTAAGAAACAAAGTTGCGAAATTATGATATATGTATATATGTGTTTCTATGACAAATATAATAGACCTACCCTTCTCTTTCTATGTGTTATTGTATGTTTATGTGCATAAAAACAAACAAACAAACAAACAAACAAACAAACAAAACAATACTCCCTCCCTTTGTATGCGTGATGATATGTTTGTATGAAAACAAAATAGACCCTACTCTCCCTTTGTTTGCGATTGTATGTGCATTTGTATGAAAACAATATACATCATACTCTTCCTTTGTGTGTGTATGTGTATTTGTATGAAAACAATATACATCCTAGTCTTCCTTTGTATGTGTACTTGTATTTGTATGAAAACAATATACATCCTACTCTTCCTTTGTATGTGTATTTGTATTTGTATGAAAACAATATACATCCTACTCTTCCTTTGTATGTGTATGTGTATTTGTATGAAAACAATATACATCCTACTCTTCCTTTGTATGTGCATGTGTGTTTGTATGTATACAAGAAAATAATACCCCCTCCCTTTGCATGTATGTGTTTGTATGTATGTATTAAACAAAATAATAGATTCCACCCTCCTTCCCTTTGTATGTGTGATTATATTTTGCATGAATGAAAAAGTAGCCTATTTCCCATTCTTCTATCTCAGAATAAAAAAGGTGAAATGTCTGAAGTCACTGCTACAGTCGTAATCCTTAAATTGCGTTTCTTTGAATGAATACAAAATAATGTTTTCTTGCTAAATAACTTCTATAATGATTTCCAAATTTTTGACTGATCAAATGCACCTCTTTTTCTTTTAGGCAACTGGTCATCATCATAGAAGTCATTTAGCAAGAAAGCATTATTTCCAATTCATTCAAAGAAACACTATTCAAGGATTAAAATTGTTTATTTCATCTTAATCTTTGCTAGAAGCTCGCATTTTGACGAGTATTTTAGTTCGTGAAACCGTCTGCATCTTGGTCTCATTTTCTTCAGTGAAACAGTGAACCCTTGCCCATTGTCGGTGGTCAAGATTTTAAACTTGGATGACCTAACTGCATTAGTGGTATAAGTATAATTGTACGCTATAACGAACATTTGAATCTGAACCCGGTTTACTTTCTGTATATTAACATTATGAAAATTAAAGAAATATTACTCTGCAAAGCAAACCATATCATAAAAGTTCATCATTACTCTTAAAAGTTTTATATCGTTTTTGTTTGCAATTGTTTTTAACAAGTTCATGTTGTGTCATTTCTTCACAATGCAATTCCTGATATGACGCATAAAAGAGCAATATTTTCTGTAGATGTGAGTGACACGCAAATATGGCTGAATAACAATAACAATACTCTCTATTAAATGTGTTGTTGTTTTTTTGGTTTCTTTTTTTGCTGATCATCACCATCTAGAACACCTGGTAGTGCATTCAAACACAGCGTTCATCTTTATAACAACTGCTGCTAAAGTCTAAAATGAAAGCATCGTGAAATTGGCACTTTTACCAAGCAGTGTCAGGACTCTTCAATAGATCAATAGAAGAATAATTTCTCACATTTTTACGTTGGTCATAAAAAACCCAGGAAACTACTATTCCACAGATAGCAGAGAAAACAAAACAGACGTCGCGCACAACGTTGTCTATAGGAGTACGCAATAGTGTTTCATGATTGAGCTGATGGCGAGGGGCACATGAAAGAGTTAACTGTGGAAAACAATCTTTTGTTTTGCTGTTTTATCTTATTAGTCTCTCTCTCTCTCTCTCTCTCTCTCTCTCTCTCTCTCTCTCTCTCTCTCTCTCTCTCTCTCTCTCTCTCTCTCTCTCTCAGTAACAATAACACTGAGTCATGCACACATGAACATTAAGGAAAATGTTTTACGTGTAACCTTGTTTTTGAACAAATGTAACAGCAGACGACAAACTATTAGTGAATTTCAGTGTGGATCTTGCCAGTAATTAGACCATAATGTTAAATTTCCATAGGTCTATTATGTTGAAATTTCCATGGGGTGACATACAATCCCCAACTTGAAGTTAAAATCCCATAGATTCCATACCGACCCAAACGTAATGTTAAATGTGTGTGTATATGTTCTTCATCAACGAAGCTCTGGATTCTCTCTGGTACATGTACTGACTTGTTTTGGACATGATTCTTCATTTTTTTTTTTTTTTAAATATGCTGTAAACGTAAAATGTTGAGAATCGTAAGTTTAAAAAATTGGCAAAAATAAAAATTGCAGTTCTTGTCTGTAATTAGGCGGTAATGTAAAATTTCCATAGGGCTCAATAGTGTCCCAGACGTAATGTTCAGTTTCCATAGACCCCCATAGGGACATCCTTAATGTTAAATTCCCACAGGCCCCATATATCCATAATATCTCTACCCTCCAAACGCCATCTCCACCCTCCACCGTGCCAGATTTCATCCATAATACCTAGACCCCTCCAAACTTTAACTTCTCAGCTGTGTATGTATGCATGTATGCATACAAATCATGTATACATACACTTATCATCAGCGTATCCTTGATAAAAATGGTACATACATATACATTCATGCATACATACATACATACATACATACATACATACATACATACATACATACATACATACATACATACATACATACATACATACATACATAATATAGATACTGAAATGAAGTTTCAATGAAGAATTTGACAGAGTAAAATCATCTTTGAATATTTTGTACGTTTTCAATAAAGTGGTTGTATTTAAAACAGATTTATTTACAGACACAGAAGGGTTTTTGAAAAGACATTTCTACTTATTGTACCAGACATGTGTAATTTACTCTGATTAAAAGCAATTTTTCATGTAAACAATATAAGAAAAACTGTGCTTGACTTTTCACCTAATAGGACTGAATACCAGTATAGAACCAGTCTTGGTACCCTATTAACATTTTTTGATTGAGGAAGCTACTTATGCCACGGTTAGCGATTTCCGTCAATTATTCATCCGACCATCCTGTTGGATCACTCATTGACACATTCTAGATGGTATGAAAAGAGATATAGCGCTCCCGCAGTACGTGACTGCAGGCACAAGGGAAATTGCGAGAAATCCTTGCTTTCTCGTCATTACGCATAATTCTATTCCGTAAATGCTTCAGCAGCTCTTTTTTTGTTTTTTTTCTTTCTTACATATTCATCATGTACCTTAAAACTCACAATTCTAAGCAAATATGTGTCCTTATTTTGAATACATTTCCTTATTTTAGATTCGTCATAAGATTCCTTCACGTCTACAAAAAGGTCTCAGCTTTGAATAAATGGTGATAAAAAAGTTTAAAAAACTCATATTTTCAAAATTGTAAAAACACTACTTCTAAATATATCTCAAAGCAAAATAAGGAACTTGTGGTGGTTAAAATGGATACCTTTAATCTTTTTAAACATTTTGATGATGTCAAATTTATAAGTTTCTTATGTTGTACTCCGTTGTACTCTGGTATTGCAATTTATTGTGACAAAAAACCTTTTAGTTGTAAAGAAAGAGATACATTTATTACATGGTGCGTAAAATAACCTACGTGAGTATATTAAAACAAACCACTTAGTATTAGAAGAAACTATTAGATTCTCAAACTATTAAGACTTACTTATCTATTTCTGGTATGTCGTAAGATTCGTTAATTTTGTCCACCCCTCCTGACACGGCTATGGTTAACAATAGTTTGTCCCTTTTCGCTTTGATACCTTCGGCCTTGAACTCATCTTGCATCGTCTGGAAAGGGTTTTGATAAATAAGAAGTATTTAAATTTGGTATATATCCTGTACAACTTTGAAAGAGACAAAGAAGAAGGAAAAGAAAGAAAGAAACAAACAATGAGAAAAAGAAAGTAAAAGAACAAATGAACTGTTCAAAATTAGGTTATATACGCAGTTAGAATTCATTGTACAGTACAAGTGAATTAATATATGCTTATTTTTACATGGGTGTAAATCTAAACTGTCATTTCGATATAATTCATGATTTATCATTCCATGTTGTATACTTTTTCTATTTGTTTGGCAAAATGCTTGTTAAAAAAGGGTCCATCGCAGTTTGATCTTCATACCCTTGACTGGAGGTACAAGTATATTGAGATAGGATCAGTTGTTTTTGTTTTGTTTTGTTTTGTTTTGTTGTTTAGCTATTTTTTTATATATGCTTTCATAATGTCGATTATTGAGAATGGCACTTAATGTGGATTTCGTCTAATGCGTGCACACAGTTTATTTGAATGTGACGTCTGCGGTCAGTTTGATAATTGAGATATTGTCACGTTATATCAGTCTGTGTATACAGAATATTGAGAGAAGGATAGATTTAAATTGATTTAGCTTGAACAATGTCATTGTATAATGTATTGAATAGTGTATTTTCACTGAATTAAAATGAAAAGGTTTTAACAAAGGAAACTAATTTTAAAGTGTAAAATATAATTTCTAAAAATACAGCAGCTCAAGAAAATACATGGTACCATAGAAATGAGTATAGTTTGCAATCATTTGTGTTAATCTTAGTTAATTCATAAGAGTATGGGGACTTCTCTCCTCAAAATAATAATATTTGTTTCTTACATAGTTATTTTTTACTATATTTATGGTGATATTTCTTTTATATTTGTTTACAGAAAATACGCCATTATTTATACTTTACCTTCAAAAACTGTGTATATTTATCCTTGTAGACCCCAGGATATTCCCAGTCAATGTCAAGGCCGTCAAATTTTCGGTCTCTGAGGAATATTATGCAATTCTTGGCAAACTGTCTCATGTTTTCCTCTGATTGGACTATTTGAATGAAACCAGTAGATTCTGCTTTCTCTCCACCAATAGAAAGCAGTGTAACAAGTCCAGTGTTGTTCTTCTTGAGCCCTTACATATAAAAATCGTGTTCAATTGAATATATATATATATATATATATATATATATATATATATATATATATATATATATATATATATATATATATATATATATATATATCAACATGAATTTTGCGAGATATATGCAATTATCTTTCTTTTCTTGTTCCGCGCTATTCGAATAATTTAAAATGGAGCCTAACATGTGTCGGCATTACAATACCTACACGTGTTCGCGTAAAATTGATATCAACCGCAGAAAACCACACGTGTAAAATGAGTTTGAAGCAGTCATTTACCTTACTTACAAAATAGTAAGGAAGTTGCAGTAAAGAAGATCGTTTGCATATCGCTTTGTTGTCAAATATTTTCATGATAGCAATTGTATCAATTTTCGTCACACATATACACTATGACACAGAGTAAGTGTACCTATAGAAAGGGTACACATAAACGGGTATGCTAACAAGGGTTAAAAATAATCACACTGAGAAGGGCGATAAAACAGCCTGTAGTAAGTAACACCTAGTTTTCTAAATTAAACTGAATCTCTTCTAAATGAAGGCGGTAAATGCGATTTTTTTTATTACTCAATGAAGTCATCTTTTCAAAACAAAAGTATATAATTGTCAGTCGACACACATAAGTAACAAAATCCATAAAAGATCTATTTTTTTCGATGGAAATCTTGTAAATATCAGCGACTGATGTGTATAATTTAGAAATATATATGGTCATTTATGCATGAAAAATAAACAAATGCTAATAATGCTATGTTTCTTTTATCTGTTTAATAAGTTAGTTTAATGACCCCCACGACCTAAGATCTTAAATCAAATTTCACAAACCCAGTCAACAGATTGATCAAGGATAGAACGTGCCATTCGATATGGTTAACTTGTCCTGTTACACGTCCTTCGTAGCACGTGGCAACTTTGTTTTCTAATGATCATAGTCATTATGAATTATATGAAATTTGGCATAGCAGTTGCTCATTATTTATATTAATGTTATTATTTTAGAAAACCACATAATCGACAATTTTCGACTTAAATGTAGCGAGCTCACTTCCTCGCATTTGCAATTCAGTAGGCCTGACAGCGCTGACACGGCATTGACCTGAGGTGCTGGTTACACGTCACAAATATATCACCCTCTACAAGAAAATGGCGAACCTCCTGTGTCGGAATAATTAAGAAATTAAAGGCTGATTTCTCCTAAATTGGTGATCCACTTGTTCTCACATTTTACAGGTATAATATATAAAATGAACTGTATCAGTTGAATATAAGTTACACCATAGCCAGGATTTCCTCTTGAATTTTGTCTTTTCTGAAGAAAACAAAAAGTTAAAAATGTTACGAAGACTATTACATCTGTACATCTCGTCTACTTTACATAAAAGTGGTTACAACTCATCTGAATGGTAATGCTTGTCGTCTACTTTACATATAAGTGGTTACACATCATCTGAATGGTAATCTTTGTCGTCTACTTTACATAAAAGTGGTTACACATCATCTGAATGGTAATCTTTGTCGTCTACTCTACATATAAGTGGTTACACATCATCCAAATGTTATTGTTTGTCGTCTACTCTACACATAAGTGGTTACACATCATCTGAATGGTAATGTTTGTCGTCTGTTGATACATATAAGTGGTTACACATCATCTAAATGGTAATGTTTGATATGCATATTATACTAGCATGTGTAAAATGTCGTAACAGTCCACTTGACTGAATGAGAGATCGACTGACAGTCCAACGAACCCACTGACGGACAGATAGACGGACAAAGAGACAGGGATAACATTGCATCTTTCAATGTTTCATAACGATATCTGCGTGAATATATAGGATATGTATATGTAACAAAAATCTCCATGAGATAAAATTAGAGACCTGTGAATTGAAAGAATCTGCCGGCAGCTTCACTCCCTAGTCTCCCATTATCATCTCCCACTTCTGACGCATGGAGTTTCAGTTCGTTTATGTTAATGCTGGCAAACGCGTACAGCAGGTGCGTACAGAGCGAGGGATCGATGTCTTCCACGTCAAAACGGGTCTCTGGGTTGGAAGACTGAGCTTTCCAGTTGGTGTAGTAGCAGAAGTTTTTCAATTTTGGATCCATGTCTGGAGAAAAAGAATTGTAAGTACAAGAAAATATGTTGCATACAATTTTATTTTCTGGAAAAATGTGAAAAAAGTTCCATTCAAGAATGAATCAACACACATTTAGTTCCTATTTTATTAGAACTGTAAGGGATTGATATGGAATCAACGTCGATGTTCTTTAAGATGCCGTTCTCTTTAGATACAAGATCAATAACTTTTTATATCTTGTCAGGTCTCTTCTGCTTGCTTGACTTTGTCGTTATGCATGTATGCTCTCTCTCTCTCTCTCTCTCTCTCTCTCTCTCTCTCTCTCTCTCAGACACGCACACGCGCGCGCGCGGGCTCGCAGGCTTTATTGGTGGTAGTGACATGTGAAGTGCACAACTTAGTAACGGCTATATATGTGCAGCCACACATTCAGAAAGAACTTTTTTTTTTATCTACTTTTGGAACAGATCATAGAAATTCATAATTATTGTTAATAGACAACTCATTTTGAAACTCTCAGAGCGTGCCTAGAGAACGAAACCTCAGCCTTTTCATGAAACTCCACAATTAATCATTTCATCGGCAAACCTTCGATTGGGCATGGTGAAGAGTGGAAAGCTAAATAAGAGTTGGTTGTTAACAGAAACTCACAAGATGCACTAGTTATTGTATCAAAACTCAATAGACATTATAAGATAAGAGAAAACTTGGATTGGAAAGGACACAGTGACCCAGCTTTGATGTGTGAAACAGGTTCATCCCAAGATGTATCCACACTGAAAATTTCGGGTACTGGTTGATAGGTATAGAAAATGCAATATCGTTCAGACACGATTTTCTTGTAAGAATGTTGAGTAAATTGTGTACATTAGATCATAGAGCACAATTTTTTGTTCACGTTTCATCTTCACTTCATGGTGCATGCACAAAGCAACTTTGGTGGCACTAAGTAAATAGTTACTATAATATAGCCCGGATAGTATTTTAAAGCAATGTTGCAGAAACCCTGCTACATACCGTATATACTCGCGCGTAACAGATACCAACTGCAAACTGCATAGACCCAGATCTGCCGTCGCATAATGCCGCGGCAGATCTGGGTCTATGCAGTTTGTAAGGACTAATCAGCAGAACAAACAATATAGACCTTGATCTGGCGGCGCATTATGCAACGGCAGATCAGGGTCTATGTTGTTTGCATTTGGAGCTGGTTTATAAGCGAGTATATACGGTAGGTCACAGGGACCAGGTTTGGTACACAACATTACCTTTATTTAAAGATGCACGTACTTGGCGGTTTTGATGGCATGTGGTTAAATGGGTAACTGGAGCAAGATTAATAAATGATCTTGTACACATACAGAGATTCCCTTGTCCAACTAATCTGTATGATCCTTTTCATTAGTGATTCAGCCTCTCGATAAATATCCAGGTAAAATCGCAGCCAGTGGTCCCTCTATCCACTGCCCCAGGGAATTAACATCTCAAGTCCTCAAGCCACAAAGGTAGTCCGCAAGTCCACAATATTAAGCTGAACCCACAAAAAGTAACACACACACACACACACACACACACACACACAGAGGTTATCAAACCTGTACAAATTTCAACACGCTGCCCACTGTGACTCCTCTGATGTATGCATCAGTAGATAATGCTTGGATAATAATGAATAAAATGCAAGATGATTATTAGTTTCATTACATATAACAACTTCGAAACGTATGTCGATGATTTAGGTCTAATTTTCAAACTTTTATATACATGTATATTTATCGGAATATGTGTATTTGCTCTAACATTGTCCATATGATCAATTTTATCTCGATTGAATTCGAGTAGAATGCACTTGCTTCAGCCAACACAGTAGCATAAACTCTCAGTTATTTGTCTTTACTCTGTCTCCATCTTCAGCGCCTCGACGTGTCCTTACGAAAGGCACTTAGCTCTCATGTAGTCGTCACGATATAGCCAATAATGTTTTTAGAAGTGCCGTGAAAACCAACAAACCAACCCATATTCACCATTCTTCTTTTTTCCTCTGTATGCAAGCATTGCAGTTATCCCCATCCACCTACGTATTCAATGAATCACCAAAGACATTTACATTTATCCTTCCAAATGCCACTGTTTTAAATGATAGCTAATTATTCAGGATGAAACTGTTGTTGCTGTTGTTGTTGTTGTTATTATTATAACATAATGTAAAAGGATATAAAGTTTGTTCTAGTATATATATATATATATATATATATATATATATATATATATATATATATATATATATATATATATATATATAGTTAACTAATTGGGTTCGTAATTCAAAACATAGTTTAAAATCTTGAGAAATGGGAAATCACCCATATTTTCTTATTAGACATGAACCTTATGAATTGATCTATTGATGGATGGACATAATAAAATCCTGTTATGTATTTTCGTCTTAACCCAGAATATGACAGTCAGATACATACAAAATGGTATTCGTCTTCCATACATTTAAGATTTAGCTGTAGGCATAATTTGCACAATATTTGGTCCCCATCTATATTTAAATATCTGCTGTTCTCAATCACTGAATCAAGCTGGTAAGAGTTTTATGAAAGCTACGGGAAATCCAATTGTCAAATAGTTTTATGTTTCGAATAACGATTTATACAGACTATATTATACGCTTTTAGCACAATCAGATATCTCACTACATCACATCCAAAACGGATCAAGCTGTTAATGTTGCTTTAATATTACACGTAACAGCAAACTACTTACGTCTCCAGTTTCTTAAGCTATTCACACATAACCAAATCCCTTGGAAAATAATAAGTATTTTACTTGTCTGG